>JXCR01136846.1:331779-367011 GCA_002079205.1 Phalaenopsis hybrid cultivar
ATATATATATATATATATATATTAATTTAGTAGAATATAAAACTTAAATGCAAAAAGAAGAACATTGAAGTATGCAACTCCAAAAGTTTTCATTTTATTGAGGTTGATTTATTACAAGATTTTGGACCCAGTCACAGATGCTTGGCAAAATAAATAACCCCAGATCAATAAAAACTTTAAAATCTCATTTCACGCAATGTCAAGTTCTATAGTATGTCTTTAAATCGTCTATTGATCAAAAGGATAAGTCTTTCGTCTCAAAAATCCACCAGCTGGTAGGCTCCTCTCGTATATACCTTTTCTACAATGAATGGTCCCTCTCAAGTTGGCTAAAATTTTCCATCTATCTTGCAAAGTGCAAGAATAGGTCTTTTGAGAACAAGAATGAGGTCACCCACTTTGAAGGTCCTCGGGTGGACCAATTTTTCATGAGCTTGTACAATCCTTGCGTGGTAAAGTTCCAAACGCTGTTGTGCTTTTAGTCGTTTTCCCTTGAGAAATTCTAACTCTTCATGTATGAGCTTTACACTTTCTTCTATTATAATTTGGTTAACGATAACGACTCTGAGAGATGGTGCCTGAACTTCCAGAGATAGTATGGTCTCAGACCCGTATACAAGCGCGTAGGGTGTGCATTGAGTAGGAGTTTTGAATGTTGTTCGTTAGGCCCAGAAAGCTTCTATCATTTTATTATTCCAATCTCTTTTGTTTTTATCCATTATTTTCTTTAAAATATGTAGCATTATTTTGTTGAAGGCCACGACCAGTCCGTTTTCCCTAGGATAGTAAATTGTAGAGTATCTCCAATCTATCTCATGCCACTTGACAAAGTTGTTGATTTTTGAGCTCTTGAAGGCTGTCCCATTTTCAAAAATCACTCTACGTGGTATACCAAAATGGTAGACGATCTGACTTTTAAAAAATTGCTGAACAAGCTGGTACTGTAACCTCTAACAGCACTGCCTCTACCTACTTGGATAAATAATCCTTAGTGATAAGAATAAATCTATGTCCCTTAGAGGATGGAGGGTCTATTGGACCTATTATGTCCGTGCCCCAACACTCAAATGGCCACGAGGAAACAATTAGGAGTATCAAAATCAGAAGTTGGTGTATGACCACCCCATGCACATGACAAAGGTGTCACCTTTTAGCTATATCCATGTAATCGAACATCATTGCTGGCCAATAATACCCCAGTCTTTTAATTTTCATTTTCATTTTCGGCCCTAAATGGTGAGCACCACACAATCTGGCATGTACTTCTTTGATAATATTCTATGCTTCAGCTCTTCTCAGACATCTCAGCCACATCTGATCAAACAATTATCTATAGAGGACATCATCTACTAGAGCATATGACATTGCTCTTCTTGTGATATGGTATGCCTCAGACTTGTCTTCTAGTAGCTTTCTAGTTTGCAAATATTCTATCAATGGATTACACCAGCCTTCATTAGTGTCAACAACTGCAATCAAGGTTCCTTACTCTTTTTTAAGTTTATGAAAATCGTCGAGGTCGACACAAAATAAAACTCATCTTTGTTGTACTTTAATGTCAATGGAATTCTCTGGGAGACACACCAATTCTTTTGTAAGTTTTGCTAGAGCATCAACATGAGCATTATCTCCTTAATGAATCTAATAGAGAGTCACGCTGGGAATCTGTTCCAACAGCTTCATTGTGTACCGATGGTACTCTTCTAGTATTGGCTTCAAAATCTTGTATTATTCGGAAACTTATTGGATGAAGAGTTGTGAGTCACCATAGATGGCAATACTTGTTATATCCACTAAGATTGGCAATTCCAACCCAGTGATTAGCGCTTCATATTCTGCTTCATTTTTTGTGCACGGCTCTGACAGGTGATAGAAGAATCTCAACATACCCTTATCTGGCGTGATGAAATTCAGACCAATTCCTACTTTGATCAGTATAACTGTTCATGATCCTTTGTCATTCCTAGCTGAAGATGCTCCATCAAAGTACATCTTCCAGTGTTGCACCCTGGATAAATCCATTTGTAATACTAGTTCATCTGGTAGCTCATCATTAAGAGGGTACCCAGGTTGAGGTGGGCGTGCTGTGAGAAAATCTGCGAAAATTTGTCCTTTGATAGCACGGAGGGGAACAAAAGTTATATCTAATTGCAAAAAAAATCATTGATTACCTTGCTAGACGTTCAGAAAGTGTTGGTCAGGTCATTAATGATTGCAACAGATTAAATTTTGAAATAAGGGTAATCTATGATAAAGTATGTAATGTCAAAGCTTTTGGCAGTGAAAATTAAAGCTAGACAATGCTTCTCAATAGGTGGCACTTTACTTCCGTCAGTATTAGACATCAACTTAAGTAGTAGAGCGCATTTTCCTTTCCCTCGTCATTGACCTAAGCGAACAGGGCTCTGAGGGAGTCGTCTAAGGCCGCGATAAAAAATAGTCAAAGGTTATTCTGAGATGAGGGTTGCGAAGGTATCATTAAATATCGCTAAACGTCCTCAAAGGCTCACTCACATTTCTCTTCCCAAATAAATTTGGCATCCTTTTTAATTAATGCCGAGAAGGGTTGACACCTATTTGAGAGATTATAAATGAAGCATCTCAGATATGCCAATTTCCCTTGGAAGGAACATAATTTCCTTAAGGTTTTGGGAGGAGGCATTTCCAAGATAGCTTTAAGCTTATCTGGGTCAATCTTGATTCCCCAATGCCGCCCAACAAATCCTAAAAACTTCTCAGAGCTAACATTAAAGGTGCACTTTAAGGGATTCATATTTAAATTATATTATCGTAATCGTTTGAAACGTTCCTCAATCATACAAATGGTCTATTTTTTGTTTACTTTTGATGACTAAATCATTCACGTAGCACTCCACTTAGTTGTGAATGAGGTCATTAAAGACCTTTGTCATTGCTCGTTAAAATGTTGCTCTGGCATTCTTCAAATCACTGTGTAGCAAATGATCCCTATTGGTATCCTGAAGGCTGTAAGTGCTGCATCCTTTGAAGCCATCTTGATTTCGTTGTAACCTGACAATCCATCCATCAAGAAGAAAATTTAATGTGTTGAAGCAATGTCCACCATAATTTCTGGTATCGGCATCAGAAATTTATCTTTTGGACAGGCTTTGTTTAAATTTTTTATGTCAACACCAACACGGATTTGTCATTTTTTTCTTTTTAACCTGGTAAAATGTTAGCCAATGACATGGGGTATTGTTGTTCTCACACAAAGTTAGCGTCTATTAATTTCTTCACCTCAGCAATAACTTTTTGCTCTATTTTGAGGCCCATTCTTCTGGGAGCTTGTTTTATAGTGGTCATATCTTTGTCCACCACTAGTTTATTGTCGGCACTATTTTGGTTGTGGAGTTGCCCGTTGGAAGCTGTAGGTCGTCGGAATCGGAATCCCGTCGTTCGCTTTGGAAAAACATTTTAATATATATATACATATATATTATATTTAAAAATAATGAAATCAAACCGATCGCATAATTTTCATAGTTTAAATGAAAGAGCACCATACCTGAAACCCTGTATCTATCCCAAAAGATAAACATAAGACTTGAGGATGAGACTCGATCAAATAAACTAAGAAATATATGACATCCGTTTGGTCTGCAAAACCATTTTTATTTGCAGATAAATTCCCTTATTTAATACAAAGAATTAAATAGAGTTTATTTTAAGCTGGGTTCGGAAAGCTTCCTATAAAAAAAGCCCCTATAGTTAATTACATGTTAGATAACCTGGGTCACCTAAGAAAACTCTCGATAAAAATCAGGAAATGTTATCTTCAAAGAGGTTAAAAGTATAGGACTTTTCAACGAGATTGAGTAAAGAGGTGTGAAAAGGGAATGGTTCAAATTTGGAACATTTATTATGAAATCCAAAGGAGAAAGAGCTAGGGGATGTCACAGATCCAGAGGAGAACCTTGGCGACTTCTCAGTCTAACTTTTTTTTTTTAATTTACTTTTGAGGATAAATTATTTAACTATTTCATTCTGCCAATTTAATTAAATTAGAGCTCACATTTTTGTGAAATGATCTCACAAATAGCCTTGAAGATATGAGGGTTTTGGTCATGAAGAACAACAACCTCGGATTCCTAAAACAGGTTAGGGATTAGATTGTACAACTGATCTGTACAAATGCCTAAAGAAAAGGTTGAGGATTAATGTTGCATAAGCAAACAACCTCGAAATCGTTTGGCCTGTTATTTAATTCTAAGGAAAGATATGTTGTTGCAGATCCTTAGCTTCAAGCTCCCCATCGTGACAAGTTTAAGTTTTCTAATGTGTCAGGATATGATGTCAAATCAGATGTCCCTGTGATTATGGTTCTTTAAATATTATGAGGTATATTAAAGTTTATTTGAGCGACAATGGTTAGAATCCTATGGTTCCCTCGTTCTAGCACCACTATTTTTTATTGGATTCACTTAGTTTAAATAAATTTACTAAACTAAACTTAATGAGTTCCATACTTTCATTTAGACCGTGGGAAGTCTCGTTAGCAACCATAGGTTACCTCCTCCGAGGAATTCCCGATCATCCGATAGAGACGTCTTAATTTAGTTTCAATTATTATTTTATGACATTTTTTATTAAATTTTGAGTTGTCTTATATTTTGAATGTTGTGGTGGTGACTTTTATCTTGATTGGTTTTAGTTTTGGTTTTAGTTTTTTGGCTATCCTAGCAATTTTGTTTTTCAGGCAGCGTGACATCGTTGCTTAACATGCAAGTTTTATAAGCATAAAATTATAGTGTGGATGGTACTATAAACTGTAAAAGCATACCTGGTAAGTCCTCTCGTTCCACCACCTGAAAGGTTAGTACTTGCAAGGCATATATACAATATTGCAAGAAAATTTGAATTACATGAGTAGATGAAGGTTTAGCTACCAAACCCTAGGCTATGTCTTTGTTGAGTCCTGGAAGATCTTATTGGATAACTTTAAAACAAAATATGTCCTTCAAAATATCCAAAAGATTTTAAAGTGCTCAGGGTATGACCCTGAACTATTTTTGGAGATCTCTTGGATTATTTTGAGTTCATTTATAAACTTATCATATCGTTCCATTAACCATTCGAGTTTAGAGTGTGACTACCTCGTTGCTTAGCAAAACTTAACAATTTAATTTTCCCAAGGATATGATACTCGATTAGTCACTTAATGTTTCACTTAAGAGTTATGTGGATGGGTGCACCTAAGGAAAGTTTAGGTCATTTAAGATTGTGGTACCCATAATTAAGGTCAGGCTTGTAATGTTTAAAGATGTTAATCACCGATTATGTTATCTTCTGAATCTAATCAATTGAGTTTAAATATCGAGCCTAGGTCATCATTAAGCCTTAAATAATTATGATGGGCGAAATGGTGATTATCAAAATTTTGATTTCAAGTGATGTGCAATTTTATTAAATGGTCACATCATCCTCAATTTCAGACTTAAGAAAAGTAAACTATCATCTTTCCGACTTAAGCCTATTACTTAAGAATCATTTGATCTAAGTTGACTTCTGAGTCATGAAAATTAGGGGGGTTATGATTTTGTTGATGTTGTGCAAGGGTCGTGAGTGGTTTTCTATCTTTTAGTCCCATTCTATTTCAATCATCCAAACATATTCATTAAGATCAAAATTACCCATTTTACCTTGGTTAATCCTAAATTTTTATTAAAGCACCAAAGTTTTGAATTTACCACTTTGCCCTTGTGGCATTTCACCTCATAACTCACTAAACACAACTCAAATGACTTTGAGGGTTTAAAGTGTCACATCGATGAGATAATTATAATGTTAGAGGAAAACATGTGGAGCTCTCAAAATTTCAATTTAATTTAGATATTTATTTAAATTTAGAAAAATAAGATTTTCAAATTTTAATTTATTTACCTTCCAAAATAAATTTTAATTTATGGAAAAATTATTATTGGTTTCCTAAGGTCAAAGAAACACTTAGGCAAGATTTCATGATTTTTTTAATTAAAGTATTATTATTATTTATTTTTTTGATCAATTTCAATGATTAAATTAAATAGAAAATAATGTTTTAATTACAAAAAATCATTTTTATATTTTTAATAGACTTCTCTAAGTTCAGAAAACTCAGAGAACTAAGTTTTGTATTTTTGAGATTTTTAATATTTTGATTATAATTATCTTAATGGGAAGATATGAAAAATTCATTTTCCAGCTTTTAAAATTTATATTTTAACTTTGAGAAAATAGGAAAAATATCCTAATGAATTTTAAGTTTTAAGTGGACATTTTCACTCATTTTGAACCATTTTTTTTGTATTTTCAAAAATTTTGATTATTTTAATTATTTTTAATTCAAAATATATTTTAAAAATGAAATATTTTCACAAAAATGAGTTATTTTTATAAGATGCCCCTGATTACAAGGAACTCAGAGAAATAATTTTCATAATTTTTCTAAGCATATTTAATTTAATATAAGTTTTATTGTACAACAAAAAAGGCTTCCTTAAAAATGCATTTTAATGCTTAGATTAAGTCAAATTATTTTGATATTTTTATAGTGAATGAACATGATTTTTATGGAGAGTGGAGAACTGATTTTGTCAATTTTTGATAAGTGTTTAATTTAAATAAATTAATAAAAGGTTTATGCATTTAAATTAAGTATAGAAATTCACAGAATGATTCAAAGCATCACAATATTTTTCTTAGACTTCTCTGACCACAGGAAACCTACTAAAATTATTTTCATAATTTTTAAGTGATGTTCTGCTTTATATAATTAAAATAAGTCAAAATGGTCACCTTAGCTTGAAAATTAAGGTTAGCAGCATAGAGATGCTCTCTGACCTTAAAAAAATCAGAGAAGATTCCCTTTTTGATGGAGAATAAACCATAAAAATTTCAAGCCATGGTGAAATATTTTAAGCAATGGAGAATTAAAATACCACAGAGTGTATTTAATTCGTTAAAATTAATATATTGGAAAAATATAATTTATTTTTAGTCCATATTATTCTCCTCTGTTCACTGAGTAAGAGAGTATTTTTATTTTATTTTTATGATTTTTCTATGAAAAGTTATGAATTTTTAAGGATCTTATTTATTTAATTAAGAAAAAGCTTTAATTTTTTATTTATCCCAATCACGCGCCGCGTTATCCTTGTCTTCTCCAAAGTGCCACACATCATTTTTTTGTTCCGTGTGGCCATCTGACACATCAGCCATGTGTCCCGCTATTCACGCATGAAGGCTTCGTCCGGCTCGATCTCGTCCGTCCATCTGATACATGCTCGATCAAATGACTCTCCATCATCATCCCCGATAGCCAAAACCTTCAACTTTAAATCCTAAGATATCAGCCTAGACTCAACCAAATCACTTAGGGTTTATCCCTACACCTTCATCTACTCAAGATGAGTACATATATACAGTTAGATTTCTATCAATTGCAAGATTTCTTCAGAAAGGTGAAAACCAAGCCTAAAATTAGGGTTAGTGAGCTATACCTTTGCCCAAGAGGTGAGCCCTAGATTGGGTGCTTGTGGAAGCTTTAGTGGAGTCTTACAAACCTTGTGGATTTGTTTATTTCCTCTGGTGAAGGCTCCAAGTATGAGTTCGATCAAAGGGTGGAGCAGCCTTGGTCTAAGGATAGGTTAGAGGGCTCAACAAAAGGGGATTTTGATGGGGATCTTCCTCTCTTACGCTCGTAAAGCTCAAAAGTAAATCAATATATGGTTTGAGATGGTTTTTAGGAAGGTTAAATTTTACCCTAATTTTAAGATAAAAAATTGAGCTCGGGTGATTGGGAAGATGGCCAAAGAATGGTTTTAACGGGTTTGTGGAGTCTTAGAGGAGCTTTGGAAACAGTTTTAACAGGGTTCCCTCAAGAAAATTTTTCTGGTCCCCTTTTATCAATGGAAGAGGGGATTAAGTAAATAGCTTAGGGTGGCTGTCATGGCCTTCATTTCAGTGCAATGTGGAGCTTAGATGGAGGGCTTCAATACGCTAAACACCAATCAAAGCTAGACACATTGGATGGATGGAATTGGGATTGGACGTAGGCATGGGGGGGTCTTAGTTTTGGCTCCTTCAGAGATTAGGGTGGCTGGCCATGGCAAGGGAGGTGCGTAGGTGGCTCAGGAACCTCAGAGAAATCTATCACAATAATTAATTTGGGTTGGTGATAGGTTTTGGTAAAGATATCTTTGATTTAAGAAATTTAGGAAACAAATCCCTTGATTTAGGGGACCTTTGTCCATGGCTCATCTAGGGTGGCTTAAGAGAGTCTAGCTCGGTCACTAGGTTCCAAAAGTTGGCTGTAGAAGTCTTGCCTTGATCAATTTGACATGGCTAGGTCAATTTTGGTGCATGAGTCCAATTTTGGTCCAAATGGACAAAGGTTGGGTTTGGGTTAGGCTAGTCATGACTTTTAGCCTAGTTGATTGATCGACATTGTGTAGATGATTATTATGAAGATTTTTGGAGAAGGATTGAAGTAATTTTTAGTTCAATTGGAAGCTCAATTTGAAGGATTTTTGCCAATTTGGACATGTTGGACTAGACTTAGGTTTATTTTGGGCTAAGTTTGGGCTAAATCCAAATTAATGGTTGGAAATAGTCCATAGGAATGTCATGAAGAATTTTCAACATAAATTGGGTGTCAATTTTTGGGTTAGGGTATTCAATTTGGTGGATTTTGGGGACATAGACAATTTGGGGCAAATTTGGGGATGTTTGGACTTGGACCAAAATTGAGTGCAATTGAAGCATTAATAGAACCAATTGAGGGTCAAAATTTGATATGTAGGATTGTTATGAAGAGTTTAGGATTCAAATTGGGGCACATCAAGTAGACTATGATTAAAATCAGGTCATAGGATCAAAATTGGGTGTTCCACTTAGATCAAAATTGAGCTCAAAGCATGGGCCATTTAGGCTTAGATTTGCTTTAGATTTGTCATGTGAGAGATGAATTTAAATTTAGGATTGAAATTGAGGAAAATTGGGACCAAATTGATGGATATTTAAGGTAAATATGGGGAAATTTGCCTTTTAAAGGCAATGTTGGGGTTTTGCTCAAAAATGGTCAAATTGACCAAATTAGGTTCAATTGATGGGTTCAAATTGGCTTTGGAGACATTTGAAGTGATTTTGGATGTTTTGGGAAAGTTTGGGGTGCCAAGGGTATTATTATAATTTTGGTAAATTTGGGGGGTATTTTGGTAGTTTTGTGTGGTTTTGGGCAATTTGGGTATTTTCAAATGGTTTGAAATGATTTTTGAACCAATTTGGGTATTTTAGGTGAATTTAAGGATTTTGACCAAATTTAGGGTTTCAAGGGCATTTAAGTAATTTGTGTGGATTTAGGGGCAATTGGCCAAGTTTGACATTTTGGTAGAATTGGGGTGCCAACCACCTTATATGAGCCATGGACCAATGAAATCTTTTTTTGGGTCCTCTATGTACTAGTCTTAAGTATACTCTAGCCTAGGGCTAGTGGGTTTAGGGGACCATCTTCATGAGTCTCCCAAAAGATTAAGGGATCAAAGTCAACAATTTGGGTTCAGGTTTTGTGAGTGATTGTAGGTGAAAGTGAGTGTAAGTGAGTAAACTAACTCTAGACTAACACTACGGTCAACTCTAAGGTCAAGCAGTCCTATGGGAACTCTCCATGAGATCCTCCATACTGACCCCACCTATTAAGTGTTAGAGGTTAGGACCAATATGTGGAACTTTAAGTTGAGCAAGGAGGAGTTTAGAATTTTTAATGGTGAGGGTTCCTTTCTAGTTTTCTAAGAATAGTCAACAGGAAAGTCATATGGGTGGACCTTAGACAACTAAAGAGGGAAAGCTAAACCTCAACCAAAAGTGAGGTCAACAAATGGACGCTCAATATGCATGTGATACATCGAAAATATATGCATGTTTAGACCAATATTTTATACCTATTTTTGGTGATATTGCACCTTAATGGAAGGTGTTTTGATGTTTTCTTGCAGTTTGTTGATCTTTAAGACTTAATGCAAAAAGGAAGCAAAAATGATAGAATTTGGTGTCAAAATGATGTTTTTGAAGAAGTACTCAGCGCCGACCGCACAGAACAACAGAATAACTGAAATATTTACTCAGCTCTGATGGCACCAAATGCAGTTCAACTCCCATTTCTAGAAGGTTTGATGTATTTAGATGATTTTTGAAGATTTTTGGAGGCACCTCTTGGAGAACTGGCCTTGGGCTTTATCTGGGGTCAAAATTCATCAGGAAATGGACTGCTTTTCACTCCAAAACGTTCCACCACGATCGATTTTTGCCATTCTTCATAATCCATCTTCATTCCACCAACATATTGGAGTCCATTAGTGATTTTTATTTGATAGTTTAGAGTTTGTGTGGTGAGATTTAGTGTGAAACTTTCTGCAAGAGTGTTGGAGATGGAGAAAAGTGAGAGATATCTTCTTCCTGCATTTTAAAGGAAAGGCTACAAGGGATTTGCTTTGAGAAAGAGTTTTAGATAAATTTTGTTTGTTTATTAGTGTTGTATGAACTTTCTTTTATATATGAATTTTGTGTTTTGTTGTGTCTATCTCATGAAGTCTGAGTAGTTCCCTCTATCTTTCTCCCTACTCTGAGATATGGTGAAACGAAGAGATAATATGATGTGCCAATATTAAAATATAAAATAAATTGTGATGATTTTTCAACTCCAAACTTAATTTGCATTTATATATGGCCAATTGAATCGTTAAAATATGTTGTGAAACATATGATATGGGAAATGGAGTATGAGTTCTACAACAGAGTGAGGAGCACATTTGATTTCATGGACGAGAAATTTGTTCATGGAATTAAGTGCAAATAAATAGGGAAATGTTCTTTTTTGGGTGTAGAATTGGAGGATCTTTAGGGTGACAAAATAAAATCCATAATTCGGTCTTAATGTTTAAAAACTAAAACGAGTGTTAGCCTTTAGGTGAAGGGAAGTGAGATCTTTGGAGTTGGAGCTGGTATCCTCCTAGCCTAGCCACGAATTTAGGGACTAAACATAGGATTAGCCATATATTTTCTATGCACTGTATCAGGTTAGAGAATTATAATTGCTCCTATTTGGTACAATACATGATATAAACATTTATCTCATCTCATTTTACCAGAACCTCATTGTAGTGTGAAGGATGCTTTTTCACATAAGAAATCTTCATTACATAAACATAGTTGGTAGATTAGTATTTACTTTTTTAAAATTTAAAGTTCTCTTTTGCTAATAGTTAAGCACTTTAGTTGTGATAACATCTCAGCATTCAAAATTACTGACAGTGATTTCGTTTGATTATCTGTAAATTTTCTAGTAAAACTTATCATTGCCAATTTACACCTTTCCCGTGGGGATCGATATTTGGGGCTTAAATAGAAAGTCCTTTATTATTTGATAACGATACATATACTTGAGTATAATCTTATTATTAATTGCCTATAAATATATATATATTACACAATTTACTTTTCATACAAGCATCAAGTTTTTGGCATTGTAGTGGTGTCAACTTCATAAATCCTTACATATAAAAAATCGGGATCAAGATTT
This sequence comes from Phalaenopsis hybrid cultivar, assembly GCA_002079205.1. Classification (NCBI taxonomy): domain Eukaryota; kingdom Viridiplantae; phylum Streptophyta; class Magnoliopsida; order Asparagales; family Orchidaceae; genus Phalaenopsis; species Phalaenopsis hybrid cultivar. The sequence continues at coordinate 343,355 of JXCR01136846.1, forward strand.
TGGGGTTGTTGCGTGGGGAAGGTAATGGTTAAATTTAGGTAAATTAAATAGTTTTGATAAATTAGGAAAGTTAGAGACAATTTATATACTGTAAAAATATATAAAATAAAAAAATATATATACAAAAAATCAAAAATCCAAAAAGAATTTTATTTATGAGAAATATTGGATCTGAAGGCTTAGTACCTTACGATTCAAAGTTAGAACGTACTATTAGAAAAAGTTGAAAACAATAAAGAAAAATTAAAAATTTAAAAGAAATGGCAAATAACTTAGAAAATCCATTAATTGAGAATTAACAAAGACCTTTAAAAATTATGCGAATTCGATAGTAGATGAACTGACTATTCAAAATCCTGATGTCGCTGCTAATTCATTTGAGCTTAAACCTGCTATTATCTAAGTGGTACAAAATAATCAGTTTGGAGGACCGCCTACTGAAGATCTTAACTTACATCTTGCTAGTTTTCTTAAGATTTTTGCTACATTTAAATTTGACGGAGTGTCTAATGATGCTGTTAGGCTTATACTTTTTCCTTTTCATTAAGGGATAAAGCCAAGGCTTTATTAAATTCATTAGCACCTAGATCTATTAGAACTTGGGGAGAACTATCACAAAAATTCTTGGCTAAATATTTTCCATCCTCGAAAATTGTTAAGCTAGAAATGATATTACATCTTTTTTTCAGTTTGAAGGGGAATTAATATATGAAGCCTGGGAAAGATTTAAAGATCTTCTTAGAAAATGTTCACACCATGCTTTGCCAGATTGGTTAATAATTTAAACCTTTTACATTGGATTAGTAGAATCACTAAGATCTATTATAGATGCTGCTGCGGGTGGATCATTAATGTCAAAATCATTTGATGAAGCATATTCTTTAATTGAAGAAATGACTATTAAAAATTTTTAATGGCCCTTTGAAAGGGTAAATCCTAAGAGAGTAGCCAGTATTCATAAATCTGATGCAATTTCTATTTTGGCATCTCAAATTAATGTTATTTCTAAAAAGATTGATCAAATAGGAGTGAACTATTCTCAAATACCCCCAATATTAGAGGAAAATTCCTAGGACAGATTATTGATACTCAACCATCTTATGAAACTTTAAACGCTATAAATAATTGAAATAACAATTCTATTCTAACTATTTTAACCCTGGATGGAAAAATCACACTAAACTTAGTTGGAATATTTATAATAATCCGATGAATCCATCCAGAAATTTGAATAACATAGGAAATCCTATTTTTCGACCTTATTATCCTCTAGGATTTAACTCTAATCCTAACCCACAAGTTAAGGAAAAGAAGTTGATGATGGAAGAAGTGATGTTGAATATGGGAAATCAAATACAAAATCAAAGGGTTGTTATTAGAAATATTGAAAATCTATTAGAACATATTGCTACTGCACTTAGTAACAGAACTTCTCGAATTCTTTCAAGTACTGTGGAAGTTAATCCAAAATATCAAAATAAAGAGCAAATTAAAGCTATTTAATTACAAAATGGAAAAGAAGTTGAAACAACAATCCAAAGAGAAACTGAAGTTGATGAAGAGAAGGAAGAAATGGAAAATGATCAACATGAAAATTTACAAACATAGGTTCCTTTAGAAAAACCATTACCTCCATTTCCTCAAAGAGTGAAACAGAAAAATAAGGATAAACATTTTACAAAATTTTTGGAAACCCTTAAGAAATTAACAATAAATATTTCTTTTTTTGAAGCTTTGGAACAAATGCCAAGTTATGTGAAATTTCTGAAGGATGTACTAAATAAGAAAAAAAAGTTTATAGATCATGAGACTGTTGCACTCAGTGAAGAGTGTAGTTCTATTATTTAGAAAAATCTTCCTAAAAAATTAAAAGATCCTAGTAGTTTTACTATACCTTGTGCAATTGGTGAAAAGCTTTATGGAAAAGCTTTATGTGATTTAGGAGCGAGTATCAATCTTATACCCTTATTGATCTTTAAATGTTTAGATTTGGGAGAAATTTCCACTACTACTGTTACTCTTCAGTTAGCTGATCAATCAATAACTTATCCAAAAGGAGTTATAGAGGATGTACTAGTAAAAGTGGATATATTTAATTTCCCTGTAGACTTTATAGTATTGGATATGAAGGAAGATAAAGAGATTCCTTTTATATTAGGGAGACAATTTCTTGCAACAAGAAGAGCTATAATAGATGTGCAAAAAGGAGAATTAATAGTGAGAGTTAATGATCAATAAGTAAAATTTAATATAGAAAAAGCTATGAAATATCCTGCAATAGAAAAAGATAATGAATGTTTCAGTTGATTATCTAAGTAATATATAGTTTAAGAATGAGTGTGAAGACAAATTCAAGAAAGGAGAAATTTTTTAGAATGAAGATGAAATAAAAGGAGAAGATTTGGATTATATTCAGGACAACTTTGAAACGTTAGACTTGTTGGAAAGCAATAGTAAAAATCTTATTCCTTCAAGTATTAAACCACTTGAACTTGAATTAAAGATATTACCTGCCCATTTAAGGTATGTATTTTTGGGAGAGTAATCTAAATTGCCTGTTATTATATCTTCTGAGTTAACTGAATTTCAAGAACAAAATTTGATAGAAATGTTGAACAAGTATAAAAAGGCTTTTGGATGGACTTTAGCAGATTTTAAGGGAATTAGTCATTCAATTTGTATGAACAAAATTTTATTAGATGAACAATATGAACCTAAAGCTGATCCTCAGAGAAGATTAAACCAAATAATGAAAGAAGTTGTTGAAAAAGAGATTTTAAAATGGTTAGATGTTGGAATAATATATCCTATTTGAGATAGTATTTGGGTAAGCCCAATTCACTGTGTTCTGAAGAAAGGAGGAGTGACTGTTGAAGAAAACGAGAAAAATGAATTAATACCAATAAGACAAGTTACTATTTCCCGAATTTGCATTGACTATAAAAAATTAAATATGGCCACCAGAAAAGATCACTTTCCTTTACCTTTTCTAGACCAAATGTTGGATAGATTTGATGGAAATAAATATTATTGCTTTTTAGATGGATATACCAGCTATCATCAAATTCCAATTACTCTAGAGGATCAAGAGAAAACAACATTTATAAGCCATATGGAACATTTGCTTTTCGTAGAATGTTTTTTGGACTATGCAATGCACCTGCAACATTTCAAAGATGATGATGTCAATTTTTAGCAATTTTATAGAACATGGAATGAAAGTGTTTATGGATGATTTTTCTGTATTTGGGACTTTGTTTGAGTTATGTCTTACTAATTTAGAAAAAGTTTTGGAAGTACGTGAAAAAGTCAACCTAGTATTAAATTTGGAAAAATGTCAATTTATGGTTACAGGAGGTGTTGTGCTTGGGCATATTATTTCTAAAAAAGGCATGGAGGTGGATCCTGCAAAAATCCAAGTTATAGAAAAATTACCACCACCTACTAATATTAAAAGGGTGAGATGTTTTCTATGACATGCCGTTTTTTACAGATGCTATATAAAATTTTTTTCAAAAATAACTAAGCTGATATGCCAACTTTTAGAAAAGGATACAAAATTTGATTTTGATGAGGATTGCATAAAAGCATTTGAATTATTAAAGAAAAATTAGTCACTCCACCTATAATAGTACCACCTGACTGGGAAAAACCATTTGAAATAATGTGCAATGCTAGTGATTATGCTATTTGAGCTGTATTAGGACAAAAACACGACAAAGTTTTTAAAGTTATATATTATGCTAGTTAGACTCTAAATGATGCTCAAATTAATTATACTACTACTAAAAGAGAGTTATTAGCTATTTGTTTTGCCTTTGATAAATTTAGACCTTATTTAATTGGAACTAAATGTATCGTGCATACAGATCATTCTGTTATTAAATACTTAATGCAAAAGGAGGATGCTGAAGCAAGATTACTGAGATAGATACTTCTATTGCAAGAGTTTGATTTTACCGTGACTGATAGAAAGGGAAATGATAATCAAATAGCTGATCATTTGTCTAGGATAGAAATAAAAATAATAACTAATTTCACAAATGAAATTTTAGAAAATTTCCCTGATGAACAGTTATACAGTATTGATGAAATGGGTGTACCGTGGTATGCTGATATAGTGAATTATATTGTAAGTGATATTTTACCACCTAATATGAAAAATCCACACTTAAAGAAATTTATATATGATTCAAAAGACTATTTTTGGGATGACCCATATTTATAAAAATAATGTAAAAATCTAATTATTAGAAGATGTATGCCTTATGAAGAAACTCAACAGATAATTGAAAGATACCATGATTATGAATTTGGAGGAAATTTTGGAACAAATAGAACTTCATATAAGATTTTGCAAGCTTGATTTTATTGGCTTACCTTTTTTAAGGATATTAATAAATATATTAAAATGTTCAATAAATGTCAACGAGTAGGACATATTTCTAGAAGAAACGAAATGCCTCTAAATTACACATTGGAAGTTGAAATTTTTAATACGTGAGGATTAGATTTTACGGGACCATTTATGCCTTCATTTAGAAACTTATATATATTACTTGATGTTGATTATATGTCCAAATGGATCGAAGCTATTGATGTACCCAAATGTGATGCTCGGAGTGTTTCTAAATTTTTAATTAAAAATATTTTTACAAGATATGGAATGTAGAGAGTAATTATTACTGATGGAGGATCTCAATTTAGGAATAAGAGAATCAAAACATTAACTAAGAGATATGATATTATTCATAGATTCTCTACTGCTTATCATCCACAAACTAGCGGTCTAGCAGAGATATCAAATCGTGAAATTAAATGTATTTTAAAAAAGCTATAAATCCTTATAAATTGGATTGGTTTGCTAGACTAGATACTACATTATGAGCATATAGAACTGTTTATAAGACTTCTATAGGAATATCCCCATACAGACTGATATTTGGAAAAACATGCCACTTGTCAGTAGAGTTAGAGCGGAAAGCATTTTGTGCTATTAAGGAGTTTAATTTAAATCTAAAAGATGCTGGTGAAAAAATATTATTGCAACTCAATGAACTTGAGGAAATAAGAAATGAAGCATATGATAATGCAAAAATCTATAAAAAAAAATGAAAACATGGCATGATCGCAAGATTATTCAGAAGAAATTTGAACCTGGACAATTAATTCTATTATATAATACAAGATTGAGTTTGTTACCAAGAAAACTAAAATTCAGATGGTTAGGACCATTTAAAGTGATTAAAGTCTATCATTATGGAACTATTGTTACTAAAGATCCTAACACTAGAAAGGTATTTAATGTTAATGGGCATCGTCTAAAACATTATTATGAAGGGCAGATACCTCAATTTAAAGTAATTTTAATGTTAAGTAAACCCAACTGAACAAATATCTTGTTGGGATGACGACATTAAAATAAGCGCTTTGTGAGAGGTAACCCGTACATATACGTCTATGTATTATTATTTTATTTGATAAGTGTCTTATATATTAGTAGATAATAATCCTTCACATTTGCATTTATTATCAATTAAGTCAAATATTGGTATTGGAGAAAAAGTTGAAATTAAATTTAACGAAAAATGAAAGTCGCAAAATTTTGGCCACTAGCGCCGACGACGCCCAGGAGAACAGACCTCAGTTCCGATAGTACCAATCGGAAGCTCCGACGGTGTCAAGATCAATTTGATGGTTCAGATGACTTTTTGTGGACTTTGGCAACATTTCATTCCATAATAACCACTAGGAGGTGTTTTTAAAGTCCTAAAAACATCCTAGGACACCTAGAAACTTCCTATTTTTGGATTCCATGACTTCCAATTCTAGAAATACTTCAAGGTATGGAGTTTTCAATAGAAGAAAGTTTATTAGTTTCAGCGCGTAGAGATTATATGAAAAACTTATTACAAAGAATAGATTGATCAAGGAGAGAGGATTTGTTAATCATGGATTGATCAATTTAACTGCTCCGGTTGACAAGATCATTTTGTAAAGGTGATGGGAAGTTTTGTGATACACTACCACTGCGGTTGTTGTGCCTGTAGTGAAGGAGGTCTATGCAAATCTACAAGGAATTACCCAAGGAGTTGTATTCGTATGAGGTAAAGCTGTACCATTTACTCCTGCAAGGATTAATGAATTGTATAGATAAAAAATGTTTCAATCTGTCATTATACAAATTTCATTCCTACACGAGATTTGATGCAAGATGTTTATAATTTTTTGATGGATGAAAGTGATACAAGGGAAGTACGAGATGAAGGATATATTACTTTTCCTGCTTCATCACTTAATCTAATTTCAAAGCAATGACATTTCTTTATTTGTGCAAAATTACTCCCTATAATGAAGATTAGTAGAGTCACCAAGGAAAGAGCTAATTTAAACTATTGTATTAAAATGGAAAAACCTATTGATATATCATCAATCATATTCAAATCTATTATGGGTACCATTATGAATGGGCCAATTTATGGACTTGGGCATCCTTCTACAATGTTTCTGATTTGTAGTCAATCTCAAGTGTCATATGAAAGTTAGGAAAAAGTTTTACTACCGTGGGAGCCCATGATTCCTATTGATGATCAGTATGTTGGTAATGGAAATCAAGTACTAAATGCTATTATGGATCATTCTTCACATACATCAACTCCATTAATACCACCAAAAAGTAGGAAGTTCGCTTGCTTTGGAGAAGAAATTGAAGGTAATTGAAAGGAAACTTCAGAGTATTATGAATGTAGTGGGAGATCTTAAGTACCTTTTTTATCACCTTGATTAGAGAATGAAATAAAATTTTGATCATATTGCAACTTTTGAACCACGATTAGCTCGAATGTTTAAGGAAAATGGGTGGGTCAAAGAAATTTTGACAGATCAATTCCCATACCGATCCTTCTATAATCTACATGTTCATTACCAATCCATGGGAGATATTAGAGGAGGAGAAAGCACTGAAGATGAAGTGGAATGACAGAGGAGTTTGGATTCTCTACTTCCGTAAAAATATTTATCTATTTAATGTAATTGTGTGGATTTGATTTGCTTTGGTTTGGTTTGATTTTGCTTTAGATCTCTGAACTTTGACTATGTGTATAGTTTTGTGTCAGGGTTTAGTATTGTGGATTGATATCGACGCTGAATTATAATTAGTTTGCTTAATAGGTGTGAATGTGTGATTTGTGAAATGTGTTTGTAAAAAGTGTATTTTCATATATATAAGTTAGTTTGTTGTATTTTGTGAAAATGATTGTTTATGAATTATTGTTAGATAAAAATTTGTGTTTAAAAACACTAAAAAACTTTTGAGTGAATTAAAAGGAAATTGAAAATTTAAAAAAAATCAAAATAGTGAATTTCGGGTCTTCAACGTCGATGGCGCTGGCATGGGTGTCGACAACGCCATCGACCCGAGAGCAGTAATAACCCCTTTAATTCATGAATTTTGCCTCAAAACCTCCATTTTTTCTCCTAAAGTCACCTTCAACCTTCGGTTTTCAAACCTAGGGCTTGATTTTGGGCGAATTTAAGGCGATTTAGAGGCAAAGGAGCTTCGGATTTCATATTCTCTAGGTAAGAGCTACACTTTAAAGTAAAAATTTTTTATTTTCACCAAAGCTTTTTCTCACATTGCTTAGATCGGAATGTTTTGGGTTTTTTTTTTGAGAGATTTTAAGAAAATGCTTTGGTGAAAAACTTTTACTTAGTTGATTTAAGTTTAAAGTGCATTACATTTTGATTTTTAGAATTTTGAAATTTATTCGGATTTTTATTAAAATTTTTTAGATTTCTTTTGGCACCTAATCGAGCAAAAGAAAAAAAGAATATGATGACCAAAAGTTTGTTAGCTTTAAAGCTAGTGCTCAATTTCATAATCTCTGAGAAACAAAGAAAGTGATTCTAGATGAAGGTTTCAAAAATTTTGGAGGAGAAGCTGAACGATTGATTATCGCTTGGCAGTGGGAAAACTTCTGCTATTTTACTGCCGATGCGATAGCTGGGATACTTATGGAATTTAATGCCAACTTTTCGGAGGCTTCTGATGATTTTGTTTTTAATTAAGGAAAAAGGGTGGAGTTTACTCCTAGAAATAATAAATGAGTTTTATCAGTTAGAAGATGTTTATAGATGCTAGTATCATTCATTCTCTGCCACAAATGAGGCCTTATATGAGGTTATTTCTTTTCTAACTTATGAGAAAAGGGCTTGGAAAGTAAAGAATGGAGTTAAAGTCAACTTTCCCCTTTCTATGTTAAATGTAGTATCTAAGACCTGACATTGTTTATTTCTGGGAGGATAATTCCAACAAACCATCATAGTGAAGTGTCCAAAGATAGAGCCATCCAGAACTACTGTATTCAGCAAGTGATGGATATAAATGTAGGCTCTATCATTTATATGAACACTCGATCTATTTGCTCTGGGAGTGACCACTGGTGGATTGGCATACCCTGCTCTCATTTTAACCCTTTGTGAGCATGCAGGAGTTGATTTCAGACCTAATGATGGGAGGATTGAGCCTCAGAGAACGATTGGGCCTGCAAACATTAAGACTTATGATTCCCATGTTGATTGGAGATCTGGAAGTAAAACTAAGGATATTCCTTCTACTTCTCAGACCCCTACTTTTAGTGAGCCTACTTCAAGTGAGCTTAGTAATAGGGAGTTATTGGACCAGATGATGATTCAGCAGCAAGATATTTTGAGGATGAATCATAGGTTGTAGAACATGGAGGCTAGAATTGCTCATACAGATGATCTGATTCACCAGAAGTTTGAATATGTTAGTGTTTATGATGATGCTTTAGTGAAATACCTAAGGGGTGATCAAACAGTTTAGTTCCCTATTCACCCTATTTATAGTCCATATCAGTAGCAGAAGTTAGATGTTAATGATGAAGAAGATGATGACTGGTGATATTTTTGTTTGTTTATTTGCTTATGTTGTACTTTGTGATTGTATTGTTTGTTTTGTGATATTGTTGAGTCTGTGTTGTTATGTTCTAATGTGAACTGTAATGTGTAAAACTGTTTTCATTTTTAGAATTTAGTTTAGTTCTATTGTTAGTTTCAACAGTTTGTTATATGTATTGTAGTTAACTCTTTCTCAGCAAATTTTATATATATTAGGTGCAATTTAATATTTTAAGCCTTGTAGTTTTTCATATTAGCACCTTTAGTATTTAAGAATTTATTTGTAAAAGTCAGAATCATCAACAGGTACGAATTTTCTTTATGTATTTAAAGCTTTCTTTCACCCTTTTATTTTTAAAGTTCTTCATGTAAATCTTTTAAAAAAAATTAAGTTTGGGGGGAGAAAAATTATTTTAAAAAAAGAAAAGAGAGAACTTAATTTTATTTGTCCTCAGTTAACTATATTTTCAAAAATTTTAAATTTAACATGACCTTTGGTATTAGGGGTTAACTTTGGATAATTATATTTATGTTTCTAAATATATAGTAAATTTAAGTAAAAAATTTTCAATAATAAAGGTTAATTCTAGAGACTAAGATATTTGCTAAAAGAGAATAAAACTATGATTTTCTATTTTAAGTAAAGGAATTTGTATTTTTGATGTATTCAAAATCATAAAAGATTTATGTAAAAAAAAGAATTAAACTTCATGAATATAAATTTGTTATGTGAAGAAATTTAAAAAGTTTTAAACTTTAAGAAGAGGATAGTGAAGTTCAAAATTATTAAAGGCTAACCAAATATAGTAATTCTCACATACATAAAAAAACAAGAGAAGAAGAAGGAAAAGAAAAAGGGGATTAAAAATGATCCTGAAAAGTAAAGAAAAAAGGAAAAAAGATGTGGGGAGAAGCCTGAGAAGATGCCTAATTAAAAATTGGCTTAACTTGAATCAACTTAAGGAAGAAGACTTAGACACATTTTCTAAACTTTTTATTTGAGTATTCGCTTAATGATTGATAAAGTTATATGAAGTTATGTTTCATATAAACTTTCTAAGTGACTTTATTATTACAAATTTCATTTTTTCTTGAAATAAATAGAGGATCAGAAATTTTAGACTTAATTACTAAATATCTTAGGACCTTTAGTATTAAATGGAGTTCTTTTGAATTTTTCTTAAGTTATACTATTATGTTTAGAGAACTTAAATATGAAACTCTAGAAGTAATTACCATAAGTCATATTTTTATGTAGTAGAGTAGTTACTTGAGAACAAATAACATGTAAGTATGGGGGATTTTGATACAACGAAAATATATGATTTTTTAGACCCATATTTGATACTTATTTTTGGTGATATTGCACATTAATATAAGATATTTTGATGTTTTCTTGCAGGTTACTGATTTTTAGGACTTAAAGCAAAAAGAAAGCAAAATGGATGGAATTTGGAGTCAAAATGATCAGGAAATGAACTCCTTTTCACTCCAAAATGTTCCACCACGCTCCATTTTTGCCATTCTTTATAATCCATTTTCATTCCACCACCATACTGGAGTCCATTAGTGATTTTTCTTTTTTAGACGGCGCCAAAGGTGGTTCAGCCCCCGTTTCTAGAAGATTTGTTGTATTTGGACAATTTTTGAAGAGTTTTTGGAGGCACCTCTTGGAGAACCGACCTTGGACATTATTTGGGGTCGAAATTCATCAGGAAATGGACTCCTTTTCACTCCAAAATGTTCCACCACGCTTCATTTTTGCCATTCTTCATAATCCATTTTCATTCCACCACCATACTGGAGTCCATTAGTGATTTTTCTTTTTTAGTTTAGAGTTTGTGTGGTGAGATTTAGTGTGAAACTTTCTGTAAGAGTGTTGTAGAAGGAGAAAAGTGAGAGATATCTTCTTCCTGCATTTCTAAGGAAAGGCTACAAGGGATTTACTTTGAGAAAGAGTTTCAGATAAGTTTTGTTTGTTTATTATTGTTGCATGAATTTTCTTTTATATATGAAATTTGTGTTTTGTTGTGCCTTTCTCATGAAGTATGAGTAGTTCCCTCAATCTTTCTCCCTGCTCTGAGATATGGTGAAATGAAGAGATAATATGATGTGCTAATTTTAAAATATAAAATAAATTGTGATGATTTTTTAACTCCAGACTTAATTTACATTTCGATCTGGCCAATTAAATTATTAAAATATGTTGTGAAACATATGATTTGGGAAATAGAGTATCATTTCTACAACAGAGTGAGGATCACATTTGATTTCATGGAGGAGAAATTTTTTCATAGAATTAAGTGAAAAAAAATAGGGAAAAATTCTTTGTCAGGTGTAGAATTGTAGAATCATTAGGGTGACAGACTAAACTCCACAATTTGGTCTTAGTGTTTAAAAACTAAAGAGAGAGTTAGCCTTAAAGTGATGGAAAGTGGGAGACGGTATCCTCCTAGCCTAGCCACGGATTTAGGGACTAAACCTAAGATTATCCAATGATTTTCTATGCACTATATCAGTGTAGAAAATTATAATTGCTCCTATTTGGTGCAATACATGTTATAACCCTTTATCTCATCTCATTTCACCAGAACCTCATTGTAGTGGGAAGGATGCTTTTTCACACAAGAAATCTTCATTACATAAACATAGTTAGTAGATTAGTATTTACTTTTTAAAAATTGCATTTCTATTTTGTTAATAGTTAAGCACATTAGTTGTGCATCTCAACATTCGAAATTAGTGACAGTGATTTTGTTTGATTTTCTGTAAATTTCCTAATATCATTGCCAATTTACACCTCCCCCGTGGGATCGATATTTAGGATTTAAATCGAAAGTCCTTTATTTCTTGATAACAATACGTATACTTGCATAGAATCCCATTAATAATTGCATAGAATTATGTATATATTACACAACTTACTTTTCATACAAGGATCATGTTTTTGGCACTGTAGTGGTGTCAACTTCATAAATCCTTACATATAAAAAATTGGGATCAATGTGGTGTACTGTGCAAGTACATCGCGCGTATTGGTGTTGATCGATGAGATCAACAAGGCCAATACAAACTCTTAGGTTAATAGAAACAGAAGGAGTGTAGAATTGGAGAGCTAGTTGTTCCTGATGGGGAATTAACAAGGGCATATCTGATTGAAAGCCAGAAGTACAAACTCTCGCTGAGGATTGTAACATGAGCTTCAAGTTATCAAATTTCAAGGGGGTCCTATACCAATCTCAGAAGGTTGAGTCACATTAGGAAGGAAAGCTCTGTGGCCCAAATCCAAACCATGAGACAGTGGAAAGGAGGTTAGTGTCTCAGTATTTGGTTCAAGAAAATAAATGTATTGTAGAAAGTTTGTGGTGTTGAGTCCATAAATATGTATCATGTGAAGATAGGTATTGGTGAGAAAAATTTGTGAAAACTTGTGAGATTTTATGCAAAATGTGAAATTTTGCGGGATTGTGAGGAGAATTAGTGCAGATGAGGACAATCGCGCTACACGAGCAAAGAGTAGAAGACCTCAAAATCGAGAGAATCAGCTCAATAGATTTATTTTCTTTTCTTGTTTTTTATCATACATAATTATCAGAATATATTATTGTATTATTAAAAAAAATGTTTGTTTGTTTCTTTCAAAAGAGAGTATTTTATTTGAATTTTATTATTTTCAAGTTTTTATTGCTTCGTTCTTTGTTCAGTGTAGTCCTGAACCAACGTATGGTTTTGTGGCTTTCATCAATCGTACAAAGGGAAATTGAGAAAATAGACAAAATTTCTAAAAGAGATTTCATTAATCCGATTCAACAGGCATTGTAGATTGAGTATAGGTTGAAGCCTCAAAAAGTACAACATGTTCATCACATCAAAGTACATTTGGAAATATCTCATGCTGAGTACATATCAGAAGCCAAGCAAATCCAAGGCATATATCATCATATCAGCTACATTGAAATGCAGTACAAAAAGGTATCTTCTGAGTGTCCGTCTCTGGTGGGACGAGCTCCCGATTAAGCTGACCTACTAAGCCACGCTCTAGGATAAGAGTTCCCGTTGCATGTTCTTAAAGGTGCAACCCTCTTATAGCTCTTACGGGACTAGTTCTTCCAACTCTGAGTCTGGTCAGAATCTTTATGGCATTTTGCTGTCATCCATTCTTTGAAAAGTCACGAACACCCTACATTGTGGTACCCCTAGAATGCAGTGTTTTTCAATATCTGCTCCATTTCCTTTAAGAACCCGCACTGATTCTACTGGTAGTGGAATCCCCACGGACCCTCTGAACTTGCCAGGACCAATGATATCAATTTCTTTTCCAAATAGAATGTTGCTTTTACTCAAAAAATAAACCGTGCAGAAATGCCTCACAAAATCATGATGATCTATATGCGGAGCAATGAAATCGCCCTTGTCGTAGATGTTGATGATGCAGCTCTTAGGAATGCAATCAGGTGAAAGTGTGGTCCATCAGGCCATTCTCTTGAAAATTCATTTTATCACCGGAGGTAGTGGATCCACCTCATCATGCCTTAGAATCCTCGGGGGATTCCCTTGTCTGTCCTTGGTGATGTTGTAGCAGCCACATTGTATAGTGATCCTGCCCTTCCCAAGCATCCATTTTTGTGGCTCATAACAAGTTCTTTCTGTCAGAAGGCGTGCTCAACATCTATTTCTTAGATCAAGGATGCAGTCAAGAATACTTCTTTCATCTCTTTCGGAGAAGACCATGGTGTAAAACTCCAAGCCTTCTAGTTTACTGATGAATCTTCCTTGAACTTCTTCATAGAAATTAAACTCTCTTTCGTTCACTGTACTCATTTTTTTGTATTCTACCGTGATGATGATCTGCTACTGTCGAGGGTACTCCCTCATTTCAATGTCAGCAGGAACCCAAGCTGGTGTTGTCTCTGTCTCCGACGAAATATATGCTCTACATCTAACGGGATATATGGCTCCCCCATTGGGTGATCAGTGCTCTAAAATCCATTATTCGTGTACGTGTACTCCTCCAAAGTATAGTAACACTCTAGATGGAGAATGTTGTAATCCGAACATTCCACAATTACCCTTATAGTTGGTGTCCGTGCGGGAATCTCATAGCTACCTGTCGGGCAACCCATACAAAGAGCGTCTAGAACTTCTGGTGTCTCTGGCTTTGGAGCAAACTCGGACTCATCTTCTATGGAAGGCAAGCTGGAAGAGGTCTCTCACATGCTTGGATCGTAGATTTTCCCCTCAGGGATAGGGGTAAGCAAGCTCTCTGCCTCCTTCTGGCATCTTCATTCTTTGTGCAGGAAGACTCTATGTTTTCAGCGGTTGACATTTCTGTGTTGAGTTCTTTATAGTGGTGCATCTAGTAGTCTTTTATCATTGGTAGAGACCAGGACTCTGGTTGTCTCAGTTATCATAGATTGCATACGACTAGTCCCCTCCATTGAGTCTTGATGTACTATCATATTTGTTCCCTTTAGTGAGGAACTATCCCTGGTGCCAATCTTTAGCAGCGATGGTAGCCCTTCTTTTTCTCGACGGCTAACCACATCCACTAAGGGACCCTCATAGTCCATGTTGACTTGACTGAAGTCCATGTCAAAGTCTATGGTGCCACTCTGTGACACCCTTTCCTTGTTAAGTGCGAGGTTCCAAACATCTTTAAAAGAAAAAATCAGCCTCTGTCCCGACTTCTCTACATACGACAAAAGAAAAACATCAGTGAACTAAAATTTAGCGGGAACAAGAACAAAACAAAGTGTTTATTATGCGGAATTTTAGTTTATATCGATGAGACGATTGTTTATTTTGTAGTTTGTTTAATTTAGTAGAATATCAAACTTAAACGTAAAAAAGAGAAAACTGAAGTATGTAATTTCAAAAGCTTTCAGTTTATTGAGGTTAACTTATTAGAAAAATTTTTGGACCCAGTCACAGAAGTTTGGCCAAATAAATAGCCCTAGAATAATCAAAATTCTATGATTTTGATTCAAGAAATGTCAAGCTGCGTAGTATGTCTTCAGGTATCGTCCATTGATCGACAACATGGGTCTTTCAAGCCAAAAATCCACCAGCTGGTAGGCTCCTCCTGAGTAGACTTTTTCTATGACAAATGGTCCCTCCCAAGTTTTCTTGAATTTTCCACTTATCTTGCGGCGTGCAAGAATAGGTCTTTTGAGCACAAGAATGAGATCACCAACTTTGAATGTCCTTGGGTGGACCAATTTGTCATGAGCTTGTATCATCTTCACCTGGGAATATTCTAGATGCTATTGTGCTTCTAAGGGCTTTCCTTTGAGGTTTTCTATTTATTCAAGTCTACATTTTGTACTTACTTCTTTTGTAAGTTGATTGGGACAGAGACCCTGAGAGACGGCGTCTGAACCTCTAACGTTAGTTCGGCCTCAAACCCCTACACGAGCCTGTACGGTGTTCATTAAGTGGGAGTTCTGAACGTCGTCGGGTAGGCCCATAATGCTTCTAGTAGTTTGTTATGCCAATATCTTTTTTTTTTCATCCAGTGTCTTCTTGAAAATTTGTACCAATGTCTTGTTGAAGGCCTCGGCCAGGTCATTTGCCCTTAGATAGTAAATTGTAGAGTATCTCTAGTCTATCCCATGTCATTTGACAAAGTTATTGATTTTTGTGCTCTTGAAGGCTATTCCATTGACGGACATTATTCTACATGGAACTCCAAAATGGTAGTTGACTTGGCTTTTGAAGAACCAAAGGACGTGCTGTGTCGTAACCTCTTGTAACGACACTGCCTCTACCCATTTTGAAAAGTAATATGTAGCAGCCAGTATAAATCTTTGTTCTTTTAAGGATGGAGGGTCTATCAGACCTATTATGTCCATGCCCCAACACTAGAATGGCCACGAGGCAACTGTTGGGTGTAGCACATTTGGAGGTAGGTGTAAGATCACCCCATGCACTTGACACTGATGACATCTTCTTGTTGTATCCATGTAGTCAGACATCGTTGCTGTCCAATACTATCCGAGTTTCTTGATCTTCATTTTCATTTTTGGCTCTAACTGGTGAGCACCACACAATCCAACATGTACTTCTTTAACAATATTATGTGCTTTGCCTTCGCTTAGACATCGTCTCCACTTCTGGTCAAATGATCTTCTGTAGAAGACATCTCATACTAGGGCATATGACATAGCCTTTTTTGTGATATGGTGTGTTGCTGGCATGTCCTCCAGCAGCTTTTCAACATGCAAATATTCTATTAATGGCTTGTACCAATCTTCAATGATATCGACAACTGCAATCAGTATTTCTTCTTCTTTTTCAAGCTTATGTAGATTTTTGAGGTCTTCTAGAGCCAAAACATGTCTACCCTAAATTGTGATGTCAATGGAATCCTTTGGGGGACATGCTAACTCCTTAGCAAGTTTTGCTAGAGCGTCAGCATGTGTGTTATCTCCCCAAGGAATGTGGTAGAAAGTCACATTTGGAATCTGCTCGAGCAGCTTCATGGCTTATCGATGGTTTTCTACTAACCTTGGTTTTAAAATCTTGTACTGTCTGGCGACTTCTTGAATGACGAGTTGTGAGTCGCCATAGATGGTAATATCTATTATATCCATCGAGATTGCCAACTCCAACACAGTAATTAAAGCTATATATTCTGCTTTGTTATTGGTACCCGACTCTGTCTGGTGGTACGAGAACCTCAGCATAACCTTATCTGGCATGATTAAGATCAAGCCAATCCCTGCTTTTCCTTGTGTAACCGTGCCTGATCCTTTATCTTTTCTGGCTGATGAAGCGACGTCAAAGTACATCTCCCAGCGTTGAGCACTAAAGAATTTCAATTGTAATATCTGTTCATCTGGTAATTCATCTCAGTTGGAAGTGGGTGTGTGGCGAGGAAGTCTGCTAAAATTTATTCCTTGATAGCACGAAGGGGAACAAAAGTTCTATTGAATTGCAATAAAATCATTGACCATCTAGCTAGACATCTAGAGAATGTGGGTCGGGTCATCAAATACTGCAACGAATTAACTTTCAAAATTAGGGTAATCCTATGAGAAAGCATGTAGTGTCTGAGCTATTGGGTGGTGAAAATTAAAGCTAGACAATACTTCTCAATAGGCCGATATCTTATCTCCGACGGTATCAGATGATGACTCAAGTAGTAAAATGCATTTTCTTTACGCTCATCATTGACTTCAACTAAAAGGGCTCCGAGAGAGTACTCTAGGGTCGCGTTATAAACTATCAAAAGTTTCTCAAGGACAGTGGATGCCAAAATAGGAGGTTTCATTAAATATTATTTAACGTCCTCAAATGCCCGCTGACATTTCTCTCCCCAAACGAATTTTTTTAATTAATGTTGAGAAGGGATGATACCTACCTAAGAGATTAGAAATAAAGCATCTCAGATAAGATAATTTTCCTCGAAAAGAGCGTAGTTCTTTCAAAGTTTTGGGTGGAGGCATTTCCAAGATAGCTTTAATCTTATCCGGATCGATCTCAATTCCATGACAACAAATCCTAGGAGTTTCCTAGAGGTGACGCCGAAAACACACTTTAAGGGATTCATCTTGATGTCTTATGATTGTAACCATTCGAACACAATCCTCAAATCGTAAAAAACTCTATCTTTTGTTTACTTTTGACAACTAAATCATCCACGTAGCATTCCACTTGGTTATGAATGAGATCACTAAAAATCTTCTTCATAGCTTGTTGATATGTTGCTCCGGGGTTCTTCAACCCAAACGACAGCACTCTGTAGCAGAAAATCCCGATAGGTGTCCTGAAGGCTGTAAGTGTTGCATCTTCTGGAGCCATCTTGATTTGATTGTACCCCGATAATCCATTCATAAAGGAGAAAATATCATGCGTTGAAGCAATGTTCACCATCATTTCTGGTATTGGCAGTAGAAATTTTTCTTTTGAACATGCTTTTTTTAAATCTCTGAAGTCGACACACACACGGATTTTCCAAACTTTCTTCTTAACTAGTACAATATTAGCTAATCACGTAGGGTATTGCTCTTCTCTTACAGAGTTAGCATCTATTAATTTCTTCACCTCAACAATGACTTGCTTCTCTATCTCGAGGCTCATTCTTCTTGGAGCTTGTCCACCCCGAGCTTATGAACTGGAACACCTGTTGACAGTCCTGACATTTCATCATAACTCCATGCACATCAATTTTTGAATTTTGTTAATAATTTGATCAATTTTAAAGATTCTTCATTATTGAGTAAAGAACTTATAAATCTAGGTCGGAGCTGCTTGTATGCCCCAAGGTTAATTTCCTTTAACTCATCAATAATTGATTTGATTTCTTCCCAAATTTTTACCGTAGCATCTTCTATTAGCTTATCAGTAGAGTCATCCTCTATATCGAGGCAATCCTCTTCCCGTCTGTTAGTAACAACCATGCAAAATTCTGAATCATCGACTGGTCTTACTGTACCAAATTCGAGAACCTCTTTTGAGTTAGGAGTTTGACTTTTAATATTCCATAATTTTTCAAAAAGTTGTGAATTATCTTTTGGTATTTGTTTTGGCAAATTCCCCTGTTGAGATATCTTTTGTACACAAGGCGAAAAGTAACCAAAAGGCAATTCAACTAATTCTTTTGGATTCTCATAGAAATTTACATGATTTTCAAGTTTAGTAGAAGTAGAAGCACGATAAAATTTGATTGGATTTAAACCAGTGCTATGTACCTCCTTGACCTCTAAGCTCTCGACCTTTTGAGGGAGAACCGGAGTAAGGGTCGTGGAATTCACGTAGTGGTTTATTCGATCATATTTGTCTCATATTAGATTTTCTTCATGTCTTATAAGGATATCTCGTACCGAGGTTTCTTCTGTTTTGTCATAATTATTTCATCTTTAGAACTGTCTTCATCACCAATGTTGACGATCGGCCTAGTCCGCTCAACAATTAGGTTGGTTCTTGTTCGTCCACGTCCTCGGCCTTAACCTCAGGTGCGTGAATTAAAAGAACATTCACCAACTTATCTCAAAAGAGTGGTGGAAGATTACTGAAGTGGAGTTGAATGGCCTTGCCATTGTACTTCTTCTGATTCCTCACTTTTATTTGTCGTAAATTCACGAGAGAAAATATTTTTTTTAAAGGGTAATAGTAAGCGGCGTCTTCATGAATGCCAACTTCATTAACTAAAAACGACTGTAAATCTCCCTTGACGCAATGTTCTTGTCTTTCTTTGTAGTACTTGATGCATTGGTGTAGAGATGATGGAACCATTTTGTGTTTGTGAATCCATGGTAGACCCAATAGAGCATTGAAAGTCGTCTTGGCGTCGATCATATGGAATTTACAGGTTGTTACTAGTTCTGTAACTTTTATCAGTAATGTAATTGATCCAAGGGCTCTCTCTCCCTTTTGGTTGAATCCTCTTAGAATCATTTTATCGGTCATAGGCTCCTGAGCTTCAATGTCCAAATAGGCCAATGTCTGTAGACTCATCATGTTGAGTGATGGTCTAGGATCTACTAAGACTTTGGACAATGCAAATCTGATGATGTTAATGGAGATATAGAGTGGACGATTATCGTCAGTGGTAACAAGCAGCAGGTCTTCATCTGTGAAGGTTACCTCTGATTTTTCTTTCAACGAGCAAACTTCATCTGAGGATGTGCTGGCCATCTGGGCTAAACAATTCTCTGGGTTGAGCAAAGCAGTAATCAGAGACTCTCTTTTCTCCTTTGATAGGATTAGAGCGTCGTAGATGCTTAATTTGGCCAGCAACTTCTTGAAATGAGCTAGCACATTGTAATCCACTTTGTATGGTCCTCCCATTTTCTCTTGGTTATTGTTTCTTCCGCTAAAAAAAGAGGAAGTAGCTCTTCTTGAGTTACTATTTTCTATCCTTTATCTTTCGGAGCTATTCTCGGGGGTAATACCTTTTCTCGTACCTTAAGTTTACTTCTGTAATTCTTCTTCTTGAGATACCATTGTCGAATCTCCCAGTGTTTCTTCTTCATTGGAGAGATCCAAGCTAATAGCAAGCAGTGCACTGTGGCACTCGAGGACTGGCTCCTCACTCTCGGTGTTGTCGTAAGAGGTACTATCGATGTCTTCTTCAGTTTTGTTAACAATTTTATCGGACTCAAGCATGATTTGAGGATCATTTTACGAATTGAGATCGAAGCTAGATCGGTCATAGTCAATTACGTTATCATTAGAAACAGTTAAAACGTAGCTGAAATCATAATCATTATATTCATAAGACCTCGAAGAGGCAAAAAGATAGTCATACAAGGTCAGGGGTTTGAGGATTTTCTTCCCCAAATCTTAGAAAAACAATCTAGCAGAGGCAGCCCCTATCCTACCCCCCGTGATATCAGTCATCATGGTGGTGTTCTTTTTCTTCTTTATCTTTGACAATGACGGATCTTTTGGCCAAAACTTCATCTCAAGATTGGCAAGTTGAAGGCTTTGAACTGAAGCATGTACTGAAGCATTCTGAATTTGGTTTAGTTTTTTCTTGAGCTTGTTCCAGGTTGTACTCTACTAATCTTTTCCAGCATACGGGTCAATCAGAGATATTGGCTCTGTCAAAATCATATTTATAGAATCTTTTTCAGGTTCTTTTAAATATTTTTTGGGATCATTATATTCCCTTCCTTAAGATTTTTCTCAAGCAAATCCTTGAAGACAAAACATTCCTCTACAGTGTGTCCCAACAATCTATGATATGGACAATAATTTGGTTGATCCGTCTTGTTGACCTCTTCGAGCCTCTTTGGATCAGGTAGTCTGAACTCAGGCTTCTTGATCAGACTTCTGAACATTTTGAGTACTGCTTCATCTTTAAAAGAGTACACCACTTTCCTTCATTCTGCAATGGATATTTTCCTGTTCTCTTTTTGGTATGATCCACCCTGAGGCGATTGCTGGCTAGACTGACCATACTGTTGTATCTGTTGTTGAGCATGTTGCGATGACGATTGATGAGAATTTTGGTGAGAATTTTCTGCATGTATCTTCATCGGCTGTTTTTCTTTATTGACAGTTGCCACTATTTTGTCCTTCTTTTCGAATACTCTAGTCATTTTGGACTTCTCAGACTTCTCATGAGAATCTAAATGTTTAACTTCTTTATGAAGATTGCTAGCTTTGCTAAATAGCTTCTCGAAGGATTTAGTGGTGAGTCCCTTGAGCATGAAAGATACTGGCCCATGGATGCTCTTGAGTAAGATCTCAATTGTGTGATGTTCATGTAGCTGAGGTTCACATTTCATGCAAAGGTTTATCCACCTCAAAATGTAGTCCACTAAAGTCCAGTTGGGCTTTTGCTTCTCAATTACGAGATCTTCAATAGACACATGATGTTGTGCTCTGGCAAACCTTTTCACAAACAATTGTTCTAACTTGGCAAAAGCCTTGACTGATTAGTTGGACAATTCAACATACCAATCAAAAGCAATCCCTAACAGGCTGCTGACGAACTATCTGAAGAGCAAAGCTTTGTGACCTCCAGAATTACCACAACTGGCTCAAAAATGTGCTAATTGTTGCTTGAAATTTCTAGTCCCGTCAAATATTTTAAAGTTTAGTGACACAAAACCCATAGGGTAGGGTACGGCATCAAACTCCTCCAAGTATGGTCTACCCTTCAAAATCAATGCACCACTCTTATATTGGGTTAAGGCCTCCCGAACATTTTTGACTATTTGCTTAAATACTTTTTTTGGCATGGCGCTTGATGGGGAATCCTTCTTTTGTTTCTCATCTCTGTTTGCTGAGACAAATTCCCTTCTTTCATTTGTAATGTGTATAATCTCCGGTTGATTAACTTCTGGAGAGGCTAACTGTGGGGGTTGAGATTGTCCTTGAGCTCTGGCCATGGCGGTCATAGTAGCAGCCATCTCTTCCATCCTTTTTTCCATTTGGCTAATTTGTTCATCCTTTAGGAAGATAGCCCTACGCAGCTCATTTATGGCATTTTCTTCAATGAGAGGTTGGGTATCCATACCCTTTTCCTTGACGATGATGTCTTGGGACCGAGTGTCTCGGTAGGAAAATTAGCATGTCGAAGAGAAGTATGCTCCTCGTGGTGTGGACCATATACGATACTGGGTAACCTCTTCATATTTTCCTTCAGAGCTTTAAGAATATCCTTATGATAGGTAGTTGGCAGAATTCTCGGACCCAGACGTGACTTAACTGGTCGACGTCCCGTGAGTCTAGTGTTAGTAAAATCAGTAGCATCAATGGCGGTATCAACTCTGCTCCCCAGACGGAACCAAAAGGGAATGCTAGCAGGTAAAGCTTCAGTTGATCTCTTGGAGCGTCTGACAGATCTAACGTCCCTTAAAATTTCTTTCTTCATGCAAGGGAATACTGCACGTCCCACTCATTTGAGTAACTCACCAACTGAACATCCTTCTTTGACATCTAGTTTTTAGAAAACTGAACTGACTCGGGTCATGGGAGCAGGTTTCTTCCTCTCCCCACCATATCCATGAAGTTTCGGTAAATTAACAGCAATCTTTTGGATACTTTCGTACCAATTAGTGTCCATTAAGGGATGTAACCTGCTCCCTTGCAGAAGTGGATAGGTATCTAATAATGCTTACTCCTCCTGGTGAGGAACCTCATCAACAGGAACTTTCTCAAAAATCTGAGCTTCAACAGCCCTCAAAATCTTCCGGTTGTGGTTTCTCCTCTGAGTTCGGGTTAATGGTGCAGTCTTCAAACTTGATCATATTTTAAATACTAACAGCAGGATATACGATCCCTCAGTCGGGTCTTCAAATATCATGACTTCATTTCCCATAGCAGAAGTGGGAACAATAGGCTTGGTAGGTGTCTTGGTGGCAATAATCTTAACCTTCGTGTCAAAAGGGAAGTCCTGAAGGAAGTTTAGGTTAAACTCAGCAGACGGTTCTTGAACCTCTAGAGCGGTGACCTTCATTATGACCAACGGGGCTTTCCTAAGGATGACTGATTCCAAACTTGATGGCGGGAGTGACGTTACCAGCATCTCGGCTTGTTGGCAGGTGGCAAGAGAAAGTGAGCATTGGAAACACCATTGCAGCAGCTTCAAAAAGAAAGCTTTGGGGTTAGCTACTTAGCTAATACCTCGTAATCTTAGTGCCAGCACTAAAAATCAACAGAGGTCGATCTGTAGACCGGGTAAGTCTTTATTTAATTTATGGAGATTTTAAACTAAAAGTAGTTTTAAAGTAGAAAGATTTAATTAATACAAAGAAAATTAAAGAGCACGCGCAACATAACTCAATCTGATTTAATTTGCAAAATAGCAAATCAAACTCGAAAGGGAGAAAAAGGTGAAGTTTAGGACCCAGTGCGAGACCAACTTAACAATGTAGAATGCCCAGGTGGAACTAGTCCACCAACCCACCTATTGGGGGTCATACGCAAAACAAAGTTTAAAAAGTCCTTAACATTTTACTGAACCTCTCTGCTCAAAGGTGATTGAACAGATGGTCCTGAAGTCTAAAAGAGTTAATCGTACTTTTCCAAGACAGAAATTGGTAAAGCATGCCAACGGAAGAAAGGTAATTTTGTCCAAGCGGGACATGGACACATTACCAATGTATGAAGATAATATTTCCTTATTAATATATAAAGAGAAGCTTTTCCCTAGAGGGGTCGCCAGGACCTGTCGGCACTTTTTTGGTTGTGGAGTTGCTCGTTAGAAGTTGTCGGCCATCAGAATTAGAATCTTGTTGCTCACTTTGGAAGGACATTTTAATTTACATATATATATATATATA
>JXCR01136846.1:375943-398962 GCA_002079205.1 Phalaenopsis hybrid cultivar
GACCCAACGAAGGTGTGAAGAATCTCTGATTGAGGCTAAACCTCTCGGAGCAAAGGTATAACCTCACTCACTCTCCCGAGCCTTCGCGAGCTCTCCATTTATGATGGCTTGATTTCATAGTATGTTTATATATAGATGTGTTCATCTCTTCAAGACGAACAATTTAAAAAAAATCATCAAAATCCACTAAGAAATGAGAGAGATATATAGATTTTAAGTTGGACGGCTCTCGGTTAAGGTCATCGGGGACGATGAACGGATGTCGTCCATTCTCACGTGTATTGAATGGATAGCGGAGATCAAGTCGGATGATCCTCTGGAACGATACGGCAGGCCGCATGGCAACTGACTCAGATGGCATCGTTGAATAGAAGCGCGCCGCGTGGCTGTTTGATGGATCTGATGATCCAGTCAGCCCGCGGTTTGAATAAATAAATAACGGTATTTAATAAATTCAGAAAATATCCCCTAAACTTCAAAAATCCATATCTTTGCATAGAAAATTCATAAAAATAAAATAAAAATACCCACTTGCTCCGTGAACAGAGGAGAATCATGTGGAATTATTTTCACATTAATTTGATGCATAAATTATTTTTAAAAAATGAATTAGGGTTAGGGGTTTTTTAATTCTCCATTCATATTGGATTATCACCTTGACCCCAAATTTTTATGTATTATAGTCTTTGTCTAGGTGCACAATTTGAGCATTTTTCCAGCGACATAGAAGATTTATGTACAGAGATCTTAATTTTCTAAATTTTTATGCAGTTTATATACAAATAATTATAGAAAATTTTATGTGGCTTAGAAAATTCTACAAAAATTCATGTAAGCTCCCTATGGCCAAAGTAGTCTTAGTATTTTTAAGAATCAAAACATCACTTTTTTTAGCAAACCTTAATTTGCTTAAAACATTTAATTTGAAGCACACAAAGATTAAAATCACTTGATTTTTGCTCTCCACTATGGCTTATGAGTGAGAGAACTCACCATAAAAATTTCAAGTCATTTGGAGATCATTTAGTATTTTTAATTGATTTTTAAAAGTGACCATCAAATTTGAAACTTAAATGATTTTTAAAAATCAAAATATAACTCCAAAAATTATGAAACTTAGTTTTTTGAGTTCTCTGATATCAGGGGGATTTAATAAAAATAAAAATATATTTAAAATAAAAACTTGATTTTTAGGTTATTTTTTAATAAATAAAAAATAATAAAAAATCATAAAATATTAAACTAGTGGAAATGTTACAAATTATTTCCTAAACACTTAAGAATCATCAGACTATTTTTCCAAGGTCTAAAAATAAAGATATCTATTTTGAAACCTTTAAATGATTTTTAAGGCTTAAAAATAGACTTTTCACCAAAATAATTCTAAAAAATCTAATAAAAATCAGAAAAATACAAAAATAAATTTATCTAGGTTCCCTGACCTCAGAGAGATTTTCAAAAAATATAAAACATATATTTCAACTTATAAAATATTTTATTTTTATTAAAATCCTTGAAACTTCATTTAATTTTAAGAAATCACAAAAAAACCAAAAAAACATGAAATTTTGACCAAATGACTTTCTGGTGTAGGGCTAGCTTACATAAAAATTTCAAGTGATTGGGAATTGTCCTGATCATTTTTTGGCATTTTCTTTAAAGATGCATATTTCTGCATAAAAATAATTATATGAATTAAATTAAATTTTGAAAATCCACATTTTCTTCTCTAATGTTTTAACTGACTTATCAGTAAGGTTACATACAAATTTCAAAGCCATTTGACTTAAATTTGACAAATTATGAAAGTTTGGATCCTTAGGGGCAAAACTGTAATTTTGGATATTTTGGCCTTAATGATAATTTGCAATCAAAATGGGCTTAATTGGTAGAAACCCACTTTACTTTGCCAAATTATAAGATAAAAGAATAATTCTCATAATTATCAAAATTTTGAAAATTTCATTAGCATAAAAATGACTTTTGAATTTAGGGGTATAATTTTGGAAATCAATGATTTCACACCCTTATTTGATAATTAAAATCATGTTTAAATGATCTTGATAATGATCACTTAAAGTTTTAAATCTTTTCAAAATCAATACACACACTTAATACATTCACTTAGGTCTTAAAGGACTTAGTGGTGAACTTAAGTTGAAATCCACTTGTTATAAGAGGATTAAAAAATCAACATAATCAAACTCTTTTAAAACACCACAAGTCCAATTAAAACTAAAATTTGGCTAAGTGTTCTTAATAACACTAATTTGTCCCCTTTAAGGTCTTCACCAACATAATCTTGAAATTAGAAGACAAATGACATCCACCCTATTCTTAGGGATAATCAAGACATCAATATTCACTGAGCATCAAGATATTCAGGATGAATTATTAAGTAACATAATAAAGTTTAAATGAACCTAATGCCTTTTATCAGACATTAAGAAGGTTGCATGGACCTACTCCCTACTCTTAACCTGGTAAATACCTTAGGGATCTATTAAACTTAATATGTTTTACTTAATAATATTATCCTTAAAATTTAAGAACCCCCAATACACAACATAGAGTTAGGAAATTTTCTAAGACTTTACTTTTCCAGCTCTATATACATAAATGCTCTGACATGCATTTTAAGTTGCAGGTGGTAAGAAAACTCGCCAGGTACACTTTTACAGTTTACAGCATTTTACAGTCTTTTTTGTACTTTCCTACTACACCTTTATTTATGCTTGTATTTACATACCTGCATAGAAAATATAAAATTGCATAAATCACCCTCACAATATTTCAAAAATATAAGACAAATCAAAACTTAATCACAACATCACAAAAAAAAAAATAAATACAACTTCAACTAAATTAAAATGTCTCTATCAGAAGATCGGGAACCCCTCGGAGGACGTAATTTACGGTCTCTAACGAGGCTTTCCACGGTCTAAATGAAATTATGGAACTCATTAAGTTGAGTTTAGCAAATTCCTTTGGATTAAGTGATTCCAATAGAAAATAGTGGTGTCGGGACGATGGAATCGTGGGATCTTGACTGGTGTCACTTTAATAAACTTTAATATGCACATAATAAAATTTAAAGAACTTTAACCATAGGGTCACCAGATTTGACATTATAACCAAATGACCTAGAAAACTTGAACTCTGCTACAACGAGGAACTTGGAGCTTACATGGTGGGTAGCCCGACCATCTTCGACAGCAAGAGGATCTACAACAACACATCCTTCCTTAGCTTTAAAACAACAAAGCCATAGTAATTCGAGGTTGTTTGCCTAGTGCAACATAAATCCTCAAGCACATCTTTTAGGCATTTGTACAATCTTGTTGTACAATCTAAGCCCTAAACTGCTCTTAGGACTGCGAGGTAGTNATTTCTTCTCCCAATTCCACCACAAAAATCCAATTTTGAGTTTGAATTCTTGCCCGAAACCAGGACAAACTTCAATCCAAACCTACACACCACCAAACTTCAAACTAATTGGCTCTACACCTTCACAACAGTGAAAGAAGCCAAACCCCCATCAATTCCTCCTCTGAAATAGCCTCTACCATAGCTCTCAAAATCGGCTGTGGTCGAAATCATACATAGGCCTTACACCAGAGCCATAGGCTTCATCCCTAAGCTCTTTGGGACCCAACGAAGGTGTGNACTGCTCTTAGGACTGCGAGGTAGTCATTTGTCACGACTTAAATCCTCACATCTTTAAGGTTATTTGTGTTGAATGCTTCACAAAAATGTAAATCCTAATAGATAAAAAATTACAGGATGAAACATCTAAATGATTTCTCCTAAATTGAAGCCAAATAATAGGATAAATAAAAAAAATTGCAGGATAAAACATCTAAATGATTTCTCCTAAATTGAAGCCAAATAATAGGATAACACACAAATGTAAATCCTAATAAATAAAAATTGCAGGATAAAACATCTAAATGATTTCTCCTAAATTGAAGCCAAATAATAGGATAATTGCAGGATGAAACATCTAAATGATTTCTCCTAAATTGAAGCCAAATAATAGGATAGCTTGGTTGTCACTGAAGTTGTCCTTCGAATCCGTGACATCCTCTAGTGTTTCCTCATTTGCACTCCAAAACAAAATGTTCCAAATTTGAACCAATTCCCCTTCACACTTCTTAGTTCGATATCTTTGAAATTTCCTTACCATTTGAACTCCTTGAAGGTAATTTTTCTTGATTTTTATCGAGAGTATTCTTAGGTAATTTCAGTTATCTGTGATGTAATTAACTATATGGGCTTGCCCTTATAGGAAGCTTCTCCCGAACCCAACATAATATAAACCCTATTTAATTCCTTATATTAAATAGGGGAACTTGTCGGCCAATATATTGGTTTTACAGACCAAACGGATATCATAACTTTCTTTAGTTTATTTGATCAAGCCTCACCCTCAACTCTTATGTTCATCCTTCTGGATAGATACAGGATTTGAGGTAAAGCGCTCTTTCATTTAAACTATGAAAATTATGGGGTCAGTTTGACTTCATCTTTTTCAAAATTAAAATTTTTAAAACTTCCTTCCGAAGCGGGCAACGGGATTTCAATTCCGATGACCGACAGCTTCTTACGGGTAAACCCCACACCAAAAATAGTGCCTACAAGGTAATTCCTTTGATTCATTAGAATCTTCTTCTAAATTTACATGATTTTCAAGATTAGCAGAAGTAGAAACACTGTAAAACTTGATCGGCTTTGAACCAGTGCTACGGACTTCCTTGACCTCTAAATTCTCATCCTTTTGTTGGTAGATTGGAGTAAGAGTCATGACATTTACATAGTGGTTGATCCGATCATACATCAATTCCTATTCACTTTTCTTAACCTCTTCTAAGGAGATCTCATATTGTGGTTTCTTTTGTTTTATCATTATCATTTACTCCTCAGAGCTTTCTTCATCATCAATTTTGATGGTCAGCTTAGTCCATCCAGTAATCATATTAGTTCTTCCCTATCCATATCCCCGGTGTCGACCTCCTATGCACAGACTAAAAGAACCCCCACCAACTTGCTGCAAAAGAGTAGTGGAAGATTACTGAAGTGAAGCTGAGTGGCTTTGCCCTCGTGATCCTTCTGAATCTTTCTTTTTACTTGTCACCACCTCATGAGAGAAGATAGTTTTTTTTGGAGGCATGTAGCAGGCGTCTTCTTATTGAATGTCAATGTCATGAACCGAAAATGGTTGTAAATCTCCTTTAATGCAATGTTCTGGTCCTTCCTTGCAATATTTGATGCACTGATGTAGGGAAGAAGGAACCATGTTGTGCTAATGAATCCATGGTCGACCACGTAAAGCATTGAAAGAGGTCTCAACGTCAATTATATGAAATTTTGTCCTTGTTACTAGTTCTCCGGCTTTTTATGCAATGTAATTGATACAAGGGCTTTTTTCCCCTTTTGGTTGAATCCTATTAATATCATTTTATAAAATGTAAGCTCATGAATCTCAATATCCAAATATGCTAATGTCTGCAGAATCATTAGGTTGAGTGACACTCCAAGATCTACCAAAACTCTGGACAATACAACTCTGCCGATATTAACAGAAATGTAGAGCGGTCGGTTGTGGTCAGCAGTACCGAGGAACAAGTCTTTATCTGTGAAACTTATCCCTAATTGTTCCTATAACAAACAAACTTCATCCATTGATGTGCCAACTGTGCTATGCAAATCTCTGGGTCAAGCAAGGCTGTAACCAGAGACTCTCTCATCTCCTTTGATAGGATTAGAGCATCGTAAATGCTTAGTTTTGCCTGCAACCTCCTAAGATGAGCTAGAACGTTATAATCCACTACATGTAATCCTCAAATCTTTACTTTATTTTTTGGTTCTTCCGTTGGAAAAAGTGGAGGTAGCTCTTCTTGAGTTACTATTTGTTTTCCTTCATTTACGAGAGCTGACCTCGAGGGTGACACTTTCCCACTCCTTAGGTTTATCTCTGTGATTCTTCTCCTTCTTGCAATGTTGTAGGTAAATTTTATGTTTCTTATTCTTCATCGGAGAGATCTAAATTAATGTTGAGTGGTGTGCCATGATGCTCGCGGACTGACTCCTCACTCCCTATGCTATCATAACTAGTATTGTCAATATCTTCTTCATCCTTATTTGTAGGTTCATCGGACTTAAGTATGATTTGAGGATCAATTTTGGGAATCAAGATCAGAGTTAGATTGAGCAAAATCAATTACTCTATTACTAGAAACAGTTAACACATAGCTGAAATCATAATCATTATATTCATAATACCCCGGTGGGGCAAAAAGATAATCATACATGATCAGGGGTTCGAGGATTTTCTTCCCCGAAACCAAGTCAACCAATCTAACAGTGACAACCCCTATCCTACCCCTCGTGCTATCAGTCTTTATGATGTCGTTCTTCTCTTTCTCTTCTAGTTGTGGTGGTTTCTCTGGTGAGATTTTTATCTTTTGTTGAGCAGGCTGTAGACTCTGAACGACTGTCTGAGCTGAAGCGGTCTGAATCTAATCCAATATGTTCTTATATGATTTGCTCCAAAATGTACTCCATGTATATTTTCTGAATAGGGATCTATCGGAGCAATCAACTTGGCCAAAATTATATTTTCAGAACTCTTTTCATGTTCTTTGAAATATTCTTCTCAAAATTTTATATTCTCTTCTTTAATAGTTTTCTCGAGCCAATCCTTGAAGATGAAAAATTCCTCTATAGTATGGTGAAGCATCCTGTGGTATGGGCAATAATTGGGCAAATCTTTCTTATCAACTTCCTCAGGTTTCCTTGGATCTGACAATCTGAACTCGGGCTTCTTCGTTAGACTTCTGAACATTTTGGATGCCACTTCATTTTTAAGGGAATATACCATGCTCTTTCATTCCAAAAGGGTCAGAGCCTTCTTAATTTATGTTTGATGTGATCTTCCTTGATGTAACTGCTTGCTAGACTGGCCATATTTTTGTGTTCCTTGCTGAGCATGCTGTGATTATGAATAGGAACTCTGACGAAAATTTTCTGCTTGTATCTTCATTGGTTGCTTTCCCTTATCAATTGTTGCTACTGTCCCGGACTTCTTCTCAAATATTCAGGTTGTTCTGGTTTTTTCTAATTTCTCTTGAGAATCCATATGTTAAACTTCCTCTTGCAGATTATCAGCTTTCTTGAGTATCTTCTCAAAGGACTTGATGGTGAGTCCCTTAAGCAAGAAAGCTATTGGCCCATGAATCTCAATTGCATGATGTTCCTATACCTAAGGTTCGCACTTCATGCTAAGGTTTCTCCACCTTAAGATATAATCTACTAAAGTCTTGTTAGGCTTTTGCCTTTCTATCATGAGATCACCAATAGAAATGTGATGCTGCGCTCCAACAAATCTCTCTTCAAATAACTCTTCTAACTCAATCAATGTCTTCACTGATCCCTTGGGCAACTCGACATGCTAATCAAATGCTATTCCTGATAGGCTGCTGATAAACTGACAGAGAGCAAGGCTTCGTTACCACTAGTATTGCCAGAACTGGCTCAGAAATGTGTTATGTGTTGTCTGGGATTTCCAATCCCGTCAAATATCTTAAAGTTTGGTGACACAAAACCCTTAGAGGAGGGTACAACATCGAACTCCTCCGGGTAGGGTCTACCCTTTAAAATCAATGCACCACCATTAGATTGAGCTAAGGCCTCCCAAACTTTTTCAACTGTCTGTTTAAATTTTTTATGTGTTAAGACAATCGATGGAGAATCCTTCTTCTGTTGATCATCTTTGTTTGACGAGGCAACTTCCCTCCTTTCATCTATGATATGTACAATCTCTGGTTGATTGAATTTTTTAGAAGCTAACTGAGGTGATTGAGACTGTCCCTAAACTATGGCCATGGATTCCATGGAAGTCGCCATCTATTCCATCCTTTTCTCCATTTGGCTGATTTGCTCATCCATTAGTAGAACAACCCTACGTAGATCATCTACGACGTTCCCTTCAAAGAGAGGTTGAGCGTTGTGCATAGATGCAGCGACTCTTATTTCAATGACATGAATATTCATGAAGTCTTCTTTGAGATAGCCATTAAAGTCAAAATTGTCATCATTGTCAATAATAGAAACTCCATGTTCTCGTGCTAACTTAGAAATCTCGACCTTGATCTTCTCAACATTTTTTTCATATGTTGATTCTTGTATCATCTTCAGATCTGGGGAACTCTGTTGAACATCCTCCATTTGTTCATCCAACTTGGTAGCAATAGATGCGATGTTGTCGGATATTTTGGACCCTTGCTTCATTCCATGATTCTTTCCCATGGGCTCATTGAACCATATTTGTACGACAACCTTAGGTACCCATACCTTTTTTCTTGATCCTAATGTCTTGAGATGGGGTGTCTCAATAGAGGCATCGACATGCTGAAGAGAGGTATGCTCCCCATAATGCAAACCAGATATAGTACCTGGTAACTTCTCCATCTTTTCCCTCAAAACTTTAGAGTCATCCTTATGACTGGTAACTGGTATAATTCTCGGCCCCAGACGTGACTTAGCCAGTCAATGGCCTACAAGTCTTAGAGTTGCGACGATAGAATCACTGGTGATGATGGTGGTATCAACTCTGCTTCCCAAGCGGAACTTGACAAAAATGTGAGCAGGCAAAATTTCAGTTGATCTCTGAAATTGTTTGGCAGATCTTACATCTCTTAGAAATTCTTTCTTCATATAAGGGGATACTAGACATCCCACTCGTTTAAATAATTCACTGCCTGAACAACTCTTTTGTAGCTAGTCTCTAGAATACTGTACTAACTCAGGTGATAGGAGTGGTCTTCTTCCTCTCCCCACCATGTCCATGAGGTAACGGTAAAATAGCAACAATCTTTTGGATTCTTTCGTACCCATTGCTGTCCATTAAGGGATGGAACCTAATCCCTCGCAGAAGTGGATAGGTTTCTAACAATCCTAGTTCCTCCTGGTGAGGAATTTTATTAACAGACATTTCTTAAAAAATTTGGGCTTTCGTAGCCTTTCGAATCTTTTAGCTACGGTTTCTTCTTTGTGACTGAGTTAATGACGCAGTTCGCAAACTTGATCCAATTTCAAACTCTAAATGTTGAACTGTGAATCTTTCAGTTGTATATTCAACGATCATGACCTCTATTCCCTTAGTAAAAGTGGGAACAACAGGCTTAGCAGGTGCTGGGGCAGTAGTATTTACCTTCTTGTAGGAAGGGAAATCCCGAGAATATTTCAGGTTGAACTCAGCTGATGGCTCCTGAACTTTCGGAGCGATAACTTTCACTATGACTAAGGGAGCCTTTCCGAGCATGACTTCTAGTTTATTGAATCCAGCTCCAAAATTGATTATGGGGGCGAAGTTGCTAACATCGCAGCTCGTCAACAGGTTGCACGAGAAAGTGTGCGTAGGGAACGCCATTGCAGTATCTTCAAATAGAAATCTCTGTAAATAGTTATTTAGCCAATACCTTGTAATTCTTGCCTGAGCACTAAAAATTAACAAAGGTGGAACTATAAACTAGGCAAGTCTTTAGTTTAATTTTAGTTTGTGAAAAATATTTCAAAATTTAGTAAAAGTATTTTTGAAAATAGGAGAATTTAATTAATTATATAAAGAACATTTAAAGAACAAGTGCAGCACGACACAATTTGAATTAATTTACAAAATAACAAACTAAAATCAAAAGGCAACAAAAAGGAAAGTAATGTTTATGACACGATGTGGGATCAACTTCACAACGTACAATGCCCAGACATAACTAGTCCACCAACACACATATTGGGGGTCCGACCCTAGACAAAGATTAAAATTCATAATGAACTCCTGAACCTCACTTTTCAAAGGTGGTTGAATAGACGGTCCTGAAGTCCGAAAGAGTTGATCGTACTTACCCAACAAAGAAATGAGTGAAGTATGCCAATGGAAGAAGGGAAATCTAGTCCATAAGGGACATGGACACATTACCGATGTATGAGGACAATATTCCTTAATTTAAATTGAGAGATAAATTGTTCCCAAGTAGAGTTGACAGAAGCTGTCGGCACAATTTTATGGGGTCGTCCTGTGGAAGTAGTTGGTCGCCGGAATCAGAATCCCATGACTCACTTTAAGGAGACATTTTAATTTACACACACACACACACACACACACACACAGACACACACACACACACAGATATATATATATATACATNAGGCAAATAACCCAGCGAACCCATTAGAAAATTCATCCAACCAAAGAAATGTAAATTACAGACCTTCTTATCCTCTAGGATTTAAATATAACACTCAAATTAAGGAGAAGAAGTTGTCTATGGAAGAGCTGATATTAAACATGGGTCAAAAATTGCAGAATCAAGAAATCAATTGCAGATTTAAGGAAATCAATTACAAAATCAAGGAACTGCTATGACACTCAAATTAAGGAGAAGAAGTTGTCTATGGAAGAGCTGATATTAAACATGGGTCAACAATGCAGAATCAAGGAATCAATTGCAAAATCAAGGAACTGCTATTAAGAATATTGAAAACTAATTGGGACATATTGCTACTGCACTTAGTAACCAAAGATTAGGAACTTTACCTAGTACTGTGGAACCAAATCCTAAAGATTAAGGAAAAGAACAAATCAAAGCAATACAATTATGAAGTGTAAAAGAATTGGAAACAAGAGTGCAAAAAGAAACAGAAACTGAAAAACAGAAAGTGGATACCGAAAAAGAAAATGGTCATAAGTACCCCAAATTTAGAGTATCCATTTACACTAATGAAAATTACTGTGGAGAAACATCCACCATCGTTTCCTCAAAGATTGAAGCAACACAAACAAAATAAATAATTTTCTAAATTTTTAGAAATTCTTAAGAAGTTAACAGTAAATATTCCATTCGTAGAAACTTTAGAGCAAATGCCCAATTATGTGAAATTTATGAAAGATATTCTGAACAAGAATAATGAAACCGTTGCACTTAGCGAAGAGTGTAGTGCAATTATTCAGAAAAAGCTTGCTGAAAAATTAAAAGATCCTGGCAGTTTCACTATACCATGTGCTATTTGTGAAAAAATTTATGGAAGTGCTTTATGTGATTTGGGAGCCAGCATTAATCTTATGCCTCTATCAATTTTCAAAAGATTAGGCACTACCTATAACTTTATAGTTAGCAGATCGTTCAGTTACATATCCTAAGCGAGTTATAGAAGATGTGTTAGTAAAAGTTGATAAATTTATCTTTCCTGTGGATTTCATTGTTGATATGGAGGAAGATAAAGAGATACCTATCATTTTAGGGAGACCATTTTTAGCTACTGGAAAAGCTATGATAGATATGAGGAATATAAAGGAATACCTATCATTTTAGGGAGACCATTTTTAGCTACTGGAAAAGCTATGATAGATAATAAAAGTGGATAAATTTATCTTTCCTGTGGATTTCATTGTTTTAGATATGGAGGAAGATAAATCTATCATTTTAGGGAGACCATTTTTAGCTACTGGAAAAGCTATGATAGATGTTCAAAAAGGATATGGAGGAAGATAAAGAAATACTTATCATTTTAGGGAGACCATTTTTAGCTACTGGAAAAGCTATGATAGATGTTCAAAAAGAAGAATCGTTTTAGGGAGACCATTTTTAGCTACTGGAAAAGCTATGATAGATGTTCAAAAAGGAGAATTAATGAGAGTAAACGATCAAGAAGTGACTTTTAATATTGTAAAATCTATGAAATACCTTGCTGTTGAAAGAGATAAAAAGACCATTTTTAGCTACTGGAAAAGCTATGATAGATGTTCAAAAAGGAGAATTAACTATGATTAATGATCAAGAAGTGGCGTTTAACATTGCAAAATCTATGAAATACCCTGCTGTTGAAAGAGATAATGAATGTTTTCACATGTTAGTGAACATCTATTGAAAGAACATTTTAAAGAACATTTTGAAGAGAAAGAACAATTTGAAGAGAGTAATGAAGTTATTTTGGACAAATTAGAAAATGAAGAATTAGATTATGTCAAGGAAAGATTTGAGATGTTGGATATTACGGAAAATGCCGATAAGAATCTGTTACAGTCAATTATAAAACCACCTGAACTTGAGTTCAAAGTATTACCTAGCCACTTGAAGTATGTGTTTTTAGTAGACGCATCTACATTACCAGTTATTATATATTCAGAATTAAATGATTTGCAAGAGC
This sequence comes from Phalaenopsis hybrid cultivar, assembly GCA_002079205.1. NCBI lineage: Eukaryota > Viridiplantae > Streptophyta > Magnoliopsida > Asparagales > Orchidaceae > Phalaenopsis > Phalaenopsis hybrid cultivar. The sequence continues at coordinate 388,148 of JXCR01136846.1, forward strand.
AAAGACTGTTAGATTCATTGAAAATATATAAGAAAACTTTTGGTTGTACCTTAGCTGATATTAAGGGAATCAGTCCTTCAATCTGCATGCACTGAATTACATTAGATGAACAATAAACCAAGAGTTGATCCACAAAGGGGATTAAATCCGAATGAAAGAAGTAGATAAGAAGGAAATTTTGAAATGGTTAGACACTGAAATTATATATCCTATTTCAGATAGTGCGTAGGTAAGTTCAACTTATTGTGTTCCTAAGAAAGGAGGAGTGACTGTTGAAACAAAAGAAAATAATGAATTAATATCTATGAGATAAGTTATTGGGTGGCGTATTTGCATTGATTATAGAAAATTAAACACTACCACCAGGAAAGATCACTTCCCGTTACCTTTTTTAGACTAAATAGTAGATAGACTTGCTGGGCACAAATATTTTTGTTTTTTAGATGGATATATCGGTTACCATCAAATTCTATTGCTCCTGATGATCAAGAAAAGACAACATTTACTAGTCCTTTTGGAACTTTTGCGTTTAGAACAATGCCTTTTTTATTGCTCCTGAGGATCAAGAAAATACAGCATTTACTAGTCCTTTTGGAACTTTTGCTTTTCGAAGATTATTGCTCCTGAGGATCAAGAAAAGACAACATTTACTGTGACATCCTGGCCTTATTTATGCATTTTGCCAACTTTCTAGAGTGGAAGCTTGAGGAGATGAGGAATGGGTTCACCCTATGAAACCCATTAGTAAAGNGAAATTAATTTGATCCCATATCTTCCAAATTTTAGATGAAAGAGCGCTACACCTCAAGCTATGTATCTACCTTGAAAGATAAACACATAACTTGATAGTGAGGCTCAATCAAATAAACTAATAATTGTATGGCATTTGTTTGGTTTGCAAACCTTTTTATTTATAAGCCAACAAGTTCATCTATTTAATATCAAAAATTAAATAAGGTTTATATTAAGTTGGGTTCTTGAAACATTTCTATAAAGGCATGCCCTTATAATTAATTATATCTTAGATAACCACAGTCACATAAGAAAATTCTTAAAAAATATTAAGGGATATTATCTTCAAAGAGGTCAAAGGAATATGACTTTACAAAGAGATCGGACAAGGAGATGTGAAAAAGGAATTGTTTGAATTTGGAACATTTATTTTTGGAATTTAAAATAAGAAGAACTAGAGGATGTCGCAGAGCCTCAGGAGAACTTCTGTGACTTCCCAAGCTATCATATGATTTGGCTTCAATTTAGATGATAAATATTAAATGTTTCATCCTGCCAATTTTAATAATTTGGTTTTACATTCGTGTGAAACGATCACACAAATTACCTGAAAGATATAAGGATTTAGATTATGATGATCGACAACCTCGGAATCATAATACAGGTTAGGGCTTATATTGTAAAGCAGGCCATACAAAGGTCTAAAGGAAAATTGAGTATTTATGTCGCACTAGGCGGACAACCTCAAAATCCTATGGCTTATTGTTTACTTTTAAGGAACTATTTAATTGGTGTAGACATGTTTTGCTATTCATTCATGATGCGAAGGCATATTTTTTTGATGAGCCTTATTTATATAAATAATGTAAGGATCTCATTATAAGAAGAAGTGTACCTTTTGAAAAATGTCATGATTTTGAATTTGGAGGACATTTTGGGATTGATAAAACTATTTATAAAATTTTACAAGCTGGATTTTATTGGCCTACTATTTTAAGAGATGTTTATAGATACATAAGAACTTGTGATCGATGTCAACGAGTAAGCAATATATCTAGAAGAAATAAAATGCCTCTAAATTTCATATTAGAAGTTGAGATCTTTGATGTTTGGAGATTAGATTTCATGGGACCATTTATTCATTCATTTGGAAACTTATACATATTAATTGCAGTAGACTACGTTTCTAAGTTGATTGAAGCACAAGCTTTACCTCATTGTGACACTAAAAGTGTTTCAAGGTTTTTAATAAAAAATATTTTCACTAGATACGAAATGCCTAGAATGATTATCACTGATAAAGGATCCCATTTTTAAAATAAATACATTGAGAGACTGACAGAAAAATTTAATATTATTCATAGAATCTCTACTGCCTATCATCCATAAATCAATAGGTTAGCTGAGTTTCTAATAAAGAGATTAAACAAATACTTGAGAAGACTGTAAACCCTACTAGAGTAGAATGGTCTACTAGACTGGATACCACATTGTGGGCTTACAGAACTGCTTATAAAAATCCTATTAGAATGACTCCTTATAGAGTGATTTTTTGAAAGACATGTCACTTACTAGTAGAATTGGAGCATAAAGCATATTGGGCGATTAAAGAATTCAATTATAATTTGAAAGATGCTGGTAAGAAGAGATTGTTATAACTAAATGAATTGGAAGAGTTAAGAAATGAATCTTATGATAACGACAGAATTTATAAGGAGAAACTAAAGTTATGGCATGATCGAAAGATTAACCATAAGAACTTTGAACCAGGACAAGAAGTTTTGCTTTACAATACTAGGCTAAAGTTATTCCCTGGGAAATTGAAGTCTCGTTGGTTAGGACCCTATATTGTGTCAAGTTTGTACTTATAGCGCTGTTAAAATTGAAGATCAAAAGACTGTAAATAGATTTAAAGTAAATGAACACAAATTAAAACCATATTTTGAGGGTAAAAGACTAAATTTTAAAGAGGTTTTAATGATCAGCCAACCTGAATAACACCTGAATAGGTCGGGCTGATGACGTTAAACCAAGCGCTTTATGGGAGGCAACCCATAATTATCTTTATTTTTACTACAATTATACTAGTTTTTATTTGAAATTATCGTTAGTTTGTGGTATTATTAAGCTATACTACTCTTATTTACCCTTGAGTCATTATAAAAATTGGATCCATAGAAAAAAAATTGGAACGCATTCGGACTAGAGAAAAACTGTGCAATTTTTGCCTTGGGCGCCGATGGCGCCCTCGATGCCGCCGGTGGTGGGTTTTTCCTGAGAGTCTAGGAAATTAATTACAGAAGGCTCGCCGACGTCGCCCTCAACCATGCCAACAACCAGACCGACAAGATGGCGGTTTCTGAAGTTTGAATGGCGGTTTTTGGAAGTTTTTAGCGGTTTTGGGTGGGAGTTACCATTTTAAACTCCCAAATTTGATTCTTAAGCTTATATTTCTCTCAAAAATGAAGTGAAACTCCACCAATTTCATTCCTATGGCATCCAATTTCCCTGATAATCCCAGAATGCGAGTGTTCAATCGGTGAAAGTTTATTAGTGCAGAAGCGCAGCGAATCTTCGACAAGGTACTGACGAAGAAAATATTGATCAAGGAACGAGGAATTGTAAATTGCAGATTGAATAATCCCTCTATGGAAATTGAAGAGATGATACTGCGCCAAAGATAGGATGTGTTGTGTTATACTATCGCTGCCGTGGTTGTTCCTGTGGTGAAGGAATTTTATGCAAATTTGCATGAGATCAACCAGGGAGTCGTTTATGTGCGAGGTAGATGGATAACTTTCACTTCTACACAGATCAATGATTTATACATGATCGAGAATGTTTTTGTCTACCATTATTTCAACTTCGTTCCGAGAAGAACTCAGATGAATGAAATTTACCAATATTTAACGAAAGAAACTGAAGACTGGGAAATGAGAGAAAATGGGTATGTTAATTTTTTGCGACACTCCTAAATCCCATTTTGAAACACTGGCACTTCTTCATTTCTACGAAACTATTAACGACAATGAAGATTGGTAAAGTTTCTAAAGAAAGTGTTATCTGAATTACTGCATCCAAAGGGGACTATCGATCAATATTGGATAAATAATTATGAAGTCAGCTTTGGGTATGATCAGTCATGGATCAACTTATGGGCTTAGACACCCTTCCACAATTTTCTAACTTTGAAGTCAGTTCCAAGTATGCTACGAAAATTGGGAAAAGGTACTTTTACTCTGGAAGCCTTTGGACCCAACTGAGAGATTTCCAGCTTTTGAAGATGAAAATGACGTGACTATTATGGTAGATCAAGCATTTCAAAATTCACTACCAGTTCAACCCTTAGTCCCTGACAAGACTTTGGTGATCCTGCGCAGAATCAAGAAATTGGAGGAGGTATAAAATGTCATGAATGCAATTAATAATATCTCCAATTTCTTCGATCAACTAGACTGGAGGATGAAAGAACAATTTTCTTACTCTCGACATTTAGAAGATAATTTAAAATGGCTGATGAGGAGGATGAAATTAATAGATACTGAAGAATTTTCATACCGACCCTTCTACAACCTCTAATTAATAAGTGATCTCAGAGGAGAATCTAGTACTAAATCTGAAGAATAGTAGATTTATATTCCTACCTTTCTATCTATGTATGTAGTTTGATTTAAACTTTGCATTTGCTTTGCTTTAGAATTATACTTTTAGATCTCTATATAGTTGAGACTAAGCATAGAATGTTTTATTTTCAGCGTTTTGAGTGTTGTGGCTTGGATTGCAACGCTGAATTACTGTATTGAGGTTAAGAAAATACCAAACTTAGGTGTGTTATGTAATGTATATTGTACCTCTTAGAATTTATATATAAATGTGATGTTTTGTGTTGTGAAAGTTTAATTGTGATAAGTACATCTTTTAATAACTAAAAATTATGTCTATAATGATTGAACGGATGTCGTTAAGGCTTGAAATTGATCAAAATCACAAATATCTACAAATTGAACCAAATTAATAGAGCCTGCCAACCGACGACACCATCAACGCCGCCGATGGCAGACTTTTCCCGAGACTAGGGATATAATTTCAATAGAGCGCGCGGACGGTGCCGAGTACCCTGTTGATGGTGAGATCCCAAAAAAACACCTTTAACCGTGATTTTGACCAGTCAACTGCCACTATTCATCATCCTCTTCCTCTAAAAAACACAATTTTTGACCTAAGGCTTCAGAGATCTTGGATTGGGAGGCGATTTCAAGGCATTTAGACATTAGATTTGATCGTCTCTAGGTAAGAGCTTCACTCTAAACTAAAAATATTTGATTTTCACCATGAATTCCTTCCACGTTGAGGAGATCCGAAAATTTTGAGAATGTGAAGAAAATATTGGGAAGAAATTCATGGAACATAGTGTTGATCTTAGAATTACTTTTGGAAGCCATTATTTGAATATTTGAAGTATATTTTGGAATTTTTCTAATAATGTTATTAGATTGAAATGGCTCCACGAGAAAAAGAGAGGACTTGAGTTTGACGAGTCTTGCTTTGTCAATGCGAAGGCTCAATCAAGATTTACTTCTGTATTTGAAGAAAAAAATGCATACAAGATCGAGTTTTTGAAAGGCCGGGAGGAGAAATTGAACGAGGTATTACCGAGTGGAGGTTGGAAAACTTTTGTTACACCACCAATAAAGCTATTGTAAATATTGTGAAGGAATTCTATGACAACGTATTCTATTCTGAAGACGGAATCATTCAAGTGCAGGGAATTCCTGTTAAATTTAATGTCGCCCGCATCAACACCTTTTATGAAGTCCCAAACTCTTATAGCTGCCATTATGAATCCTTCAAGACTATGGAAGGCCCCCTGAATGATGTGATCAACTTTCTCACTGATGGGAAATGAACATGGAAGATTAAGCAACGAGTATGGGTTAATTTTTCTGCTTTCATGTTAAATGCCACCTCTAAAGCGTGACACTATTTTATTTTCTCTACTTTGTTACTGACTTATCACCATAGTGAGGTAACTAGAGATAGAGCTATTCTGAATTTCTGTATTCAGAATAACATAAATATAAATGTGGGGAGAATTATTTTTAAGAATATATTGACTACGGCAAGGAGTGAAACAAGGCCTTATTTATGCACTTTGCCAACTTTTTGGAGTGGAAGCTGGAGGAGATGAGGAATGGGTTTACCATATGAAACCCATTAGTAAAGCTAATTTGAAAACTTATGAATCCTATAAGAAATGGAGAACTGGAAGTAGGAATAAAGAACCTTCTACTAGTAGAGATATCCCCTTTACAAGTTATGACCCTCCACCTTCTAGTTCCCCTACTCTGACTGATTTAATGAATGAGTTGACCTTACAACGGAACAATATAGAATTAAAAAATGATAGGATTGGAGGCTTAGAAAGTAGACATGATTATGATAGTGAATACCTACAGAGACATTCAAATTTTGAAGCTCAGGCCCGACACTACAGAGGTGAGCCTGATGTTACTTTCCCTGAGTGCCCCCGATATACTCAGTATCACCCGATCCACCTGCTGATCAAGGAGATGAAGACTTTTTGATATTTGATAGTAGTTGTTGTACTTATACTTGTACTTTTATTTTTGTGATCTTGTGTAATAGAAATGGATGTTTGTGTGTATTTGGACTTTCATTTTTATTGTTATGTTGTACTTGGATAATTTTTAATTTTTGTTATAAAGTTATTGTGGTAGTTAAATTTGTATGTTTAGTATAATGATGTTAAGTAGTATTTTTTGAATTGTAATGTAATGTGCTTTTTATTTTTGCATTTTAATTGTAATTATTTTGTTTAGTATTGTGGTTGTGTTAGGAAATATTATTTAATTGTAATTGTTTTGTTTAGTATTGTGGTTGTGTTAGGAAATATTGTGCTTGTTTAATGTACTTATTTTAAATTTCATCACCCAACAATTTCTCTAATGATTTATATGTGTATAAAGCATCTATTGTTATAGACCAGGTGAAGTAGAAATTTTGAGAAAGACTGCAAAAATTTCAGAATGATGAAAATGCCTAAAATACTAAGGTATGATTTATATTTATAATCCTGTAGAAATTTCAGAATGATGAAAATGCCTACAATACTGAGGTATGATTTATATTTATAGTTCCTGTAGAAATTTCAGAATGATAAAAATGCCTACAATACTGAGGTATGATTTATATTTATAGTTTTTTTCCACATGTATTATTTTGTATTGAAAAATTTAAGTTTGGGGGAGGGAAGAAAAAGATTAACTATTAGATGTCCTCTATTTATTTATTTTCNTTGAAGTGTAGATGAGAACCGGTATCCTCCCAGCCTAGCTGCAGATTCAGTAAACAAGCGTAGGATTAGTCAATGTTCTTGCTGGTATCCTCCCAGCCTAGCCGCAGATTCAGTAACCAAGCATAGGATTAGTCAATGTTCTTTACAGTATCCTCCCAGCCTAGCCGCAGATTCAGTAAACAAGCGTAGGATTAGTCAATGTTCTTTATAACTGGACCAAAGAGTGAAGAATATGATTGCTCCTATTTGGCACATACAATATTTAATGCATCTCATTCCTTTACAGCATCCTCCCAGCCTAGCCGCAGATTCAGTAAACAAGCGCTGGACTAAAGGGTAAAGAATAGGTATGCTCCTATTTGACACAATATAATTTGAATTGATCCACTTTATCCATTTACTATAATTTCTTGACAAGGAGAATGATGTTTTCTTATATATTGAATATCATATTCGTACCTTCATTAGTATATTTAGTTATTTAATAGTAATTAAAATTACATATTTATTTGAATTTCCTATTAGTGACAGATAAGCAAATTGAACTTCGTTGTTGTGATTAAAGTATTGATTTTCTAAAATCTTAGTTCGTAGTTATAAACTTACTCCCTGTGGGATCAATATTTAGGACTCCGTTAGAGCCCTATATTACTTGAGCGATACATATACTTGCGTTGATAAGTTTGAATTTACAATTATTGAATATTTATTACTTCCATGTTTATCTTATATTTTTAAGCATATATAAATTCGCGGTCAAGTTTTTGACACTGTTGTCGGGGAGTGAGTGAACAAAAATCACAATTAGAGTAACGAACATATTAGGATTATTAGAAAATTTTTGCTTGAATTGCAACTTATTTTCATATTTATTTAATTATATTACTGTGTACAGATTTCAAATTATATGCGTAAATTTGGACCTGAAAATCTTATACCCTATAATTCAGAATTAAAACACACTGTTAGAAAGATTAGAGGATTGAGAAGAGAACCTAGAAATTCTGATACAATGGAGAACAACATGAACAATCAAGAATTAGAAAATGAACACCAACCTAGACCCCTACAATATTATGTAAATCTTACAGCAGATGAAATTCACTTATCTATCCAAAATCCTGATGTAGCTGCTAATTCATAATCTTAAACCTGCTATTATCCAAATGGTACAAAACAATCAATTCGGAGGTACACCAAATGAATGCTTAAACCTGCTATTATCCAAATGGTACAAAATAATCAATTCAGAGGTACACCAAATGAAGAATGATATTATCCAAATGGTACAAATCAATCAATTCGGAGGTACACCAAATGAAGATCCTAACTTACACCTCGCTAGTTTTTTAAAACTGTGTGCTACTTTTAAATATGAAAGAGTCTCAAACGATGCTGTTAGACTTAGACTTTTTCCTTTTTCACCGAGGGATAAGGCTAAGATGTGGTTAAATTCATTAGCAACAGGATCTACTAGAACTTGGGGAGAACTTTCACAGAAATTTCTATCCAAATATTTTCCTCCATCCAAAACTGCTAAACTTAAAAATGACATAACATCATTATGTCAAATTGATGGAGAGCAATATACGAAGCTTCGGAGAGATTTAAAGATCTTCTTAGGAAATGCCCTCGTCATTCGTTACCAGATTGGTTGATAATTCAAACATTTTATAATAGACTAGTTGGATCTCTTAGATCAATTATAGATGTTGTTGCTAGTGGTTCTTTAATGTCAAAACCTTTTGATGAGGCTTATTCATTAATACAAGAGATGGCTACCAACAATTTTCNAATTATAGATGTTGTTGCTGGTGGTTCTTTAATGTCAAAACCTTTTGATGAGGCTTATTCATTAATACAAGAGATGGCTACAAACAATTTTCAATGGCCCTCTGAACGGGTAGTTCCTAAAAGAGTAGCTAGTATCCATGATTCTGATGCGATATCTATGTTGGCTTCACAGATTGCTGCAATATCAAAAAAATTAGATCATTATGGGATGAATTATTCTCCAACACCTCCTATGACGGAAGAGAATTCATCTGAGCAATTTATGGATGTTCAACCTTCATATAAGACTTTAAATGCTATTAATAGACCCAACAACCCTTATTCGAANGTTTGTGGATGTTCAACCTTCATATAAGACTTTAAATGCTATTAATAGACCCAACAACCCTTATTCGAACTATNTGAAGTGAGAGCCCGTATCTTCCTAGCCTAGCCACAGATTCATTAAACAAGCGTAGGATTAGTCAATGTTCTTTATGCCCGGGCCAAAGGGTAAAGAATAAGCATGCTCCTATTTGGCACAATACAAATTGAACTGATTCACTTTATCCATTTAATATAATTTCTTGATAAGGAGAAGGATGCTTTCTTATATATTGAATATCACATTAAAACCCTCATTAGTATAATTAATTATTTAAGAGTTATTAAAATTACATATTTATTTCAATTGCCTATTAGATAGATAAGCAATTTGAATTATATTGTTGTGATTAAGTATTGCTTTTCTAAAATCTTAGTTTGTAGTCATAAGCAAATTGAATTCCATTGTTGCGATTAAGTATTGCTTTTTCTAAAATCTTAGTTTGTAGTTCTAGAGTTATTTAAGAGTTATTAAAATTACATATTTATTTCAATTGCCTATTAGTGACAGATAAGCCAAAATTGAATTCATTGTTGCGATTAAAGTATTGCTTTTCTAAAATCTTAGTTCGTAGTTCTAATCTTACTCCCTGTCGATTGGGTATTACTTTTTTCTAATATCTTAGTTCGTAGTTCTAATATTACTCCTTGTGGGATCGATATCGAGGACTCCATTAGAGCCCTATATTACTTGTGCGATACATATACTTGCGTTGATAAGTGTGACTTTACAATTANAATTTGAGAATTAAAGATTGGGGCTCAATGATGTAAAAACTATGAAATATTTATAAGGTAAAGGAATACTTTGAGTTTCAAATTNTCAAAAATTGGCTTCACTGGACCTACCTAAGGGAAAACCTAAATACATTCATGAACTTATATTTATGGATTATATTTTTTACTAGTAGTGTTCCCATGAAGTTCCTATCATTTGAATATTCTACGTGACTTAATATTGTAACATATAATCATTCTTGAAATGAATAGAAGACTATAACTCTTAAACTTGATGACTAGTAATCTTGTAGCTACAGAGTTAATTTAATTACATGAATTTTTTCTGAAAATCTCACTATGGTATTTATCTAAATCAAACTTATAGTATTTCTAAATTAAAACTTTGCTACCATAGATCATAACTTTTATGTAGTACTAAAATTACTTGAGGACAAGTAATAGTTAAGTTTGGAGGGCTTTTGACCAAAGAAAAATATTTTGAGATTTTCATACCTATTTTACATTGTTTTTTATGATATTGCACTTTAAGGAAAGGCATTTTTGATTTTTTTGTTGGAGGAATAATGAATTAGGGTCATTGGAGAAAAAATATACAAAAAGGAGCAAATTTGGAGTGAAAAGGACCAAAATGTGAAGAATTGAACTAGAGCACCGACAGCAAGCCCAACGGCGCCAACGGAAAGCTTTTCTCGAGACTCCAGAATTAATTCACTTAGAAGGCCCACCGACGGCGCCCTCGAGGCTGGTGACAGTGAGCTCGCCGGTTATGTCCAGCTAGGCATTGGATGAGGATGAATTTTGGAGGGGTGCTTAGGCAACTCTTGGGAAAGCTCATCCACAGCTTTAAAAGAAGATTTTGGCCAAAAATT
>JXCR01136849.1:0-25492 GCA_002079205.1 Phalaenopsis hybrid cultivar
GCGCGTTTCGCGGCGGTCATCGCCGCATAGTCTGAAACGGCCTTCGTGTCCTCCGCCGCATGACACTGCTCCGCCGGCGGCGGCAACTGTCGGATGGGGTCAAGCCGGCAACCCTGGAGGATAAAATTGGAGAAATCACTAACAAAAGGGGAGTATTTGTAGTCTACTCTGTATTTCCCCCCTGAAGTCGCCCAATCAGAGGCATCCCATATGGTGGCGTAGAGAGACATCGGCTTTGAGGGGAAGTCGCCGCCCATTGCTTCTGTTCTCGCCACCTCACGTATAGGAATCTCATCAATGTAAAATCTGTAAATAAATACTTTTTAATTGTTAATTTATTATTTTTATTGGGTGGGATAATATAATAAGTTAATAACTAAGGAGTACGTAGAAGCTGACCAATACTGCATGGCTTCACCATGCAAATAATAGTAACATAATATAGTAATAATTATTATATTTCAAATATTTGAAAGAAATTATTATATTAGTGCCCTGCAAATATTTTCAGTTAAAATTGTAGGTCAATTTACAGAGTGTGCATCAATAATCATCAATAATCAAGAGTTCATAAAAGTTTTCAAATACAAGTTAATTTCAGCTTCGGTTTCCATTTGAAATTTGAATTTCAACCGTTATTTTTTGAAATCGGTTCTTAGCATTCTTACAACCAATCAATACTATAACAAAAATAAATTCATAGTAAAAATTAAAAAAAAAAAATCAGAGGACATGAATCTAACTTACATGATGGTGGTGTTGGTCCAGAGAACAGAGTAATGGTGAGCTTCTGCAGTGGGATCGAAAGGAAGCAGATACCTTTCCTCACGGCCGCGGTTTGAACTCCCATTACCATACACATTGGTCTGAATCCGCCATTGTTTCCCCTTCACATTCCCAAGAAACTCGAAGTCCAGCTCGTCATGATTCTTCTCGAATATATCGCCGTTCGACATCTGCATCAACATTAGGACACAAATACTAACGATTTCCGATTTCTCAAACCGAAACTAATAGATAAAACGACGCCGTTACTAACGTAGAACGCAACGACGACGCCGGCCGTGTAATCTGACGGCAGTTTGATCGACGCCCCGAACAATCCGTGGTAATAGAGAGAAGACGATATGAACCCCGATCCTGAAACGGAAATGATAATAAAAAACTCTGTAAATAAAGCGAGGATTGAAAATCGCTTACCGGAATACTGGTTGAGATGAATCTTGACCGTGCGGCCATCGGGGGATCGCACGATGTTGCGTTCGCCGAAGAGCGGCGTATAGCCTTCGTCGAATGAAATCGGGNGAGATTTTCGTGCGTTCTGTTTCTGCGGGTGGGGGGTTTATATAAATTGGGGGAGAAGGATGACTTGGAAGGGATTTAAGACACAAATATGCTATGAATGTAANTGATATGAACCCAGATCCTGAAACGGAAATGATAATCAAAATCTCTGTAAATAAAGCGATGATTGAAAATCGCTTACCGGAATACTGGTTGAGATGAATCTTGACCGTTCGGCCATCGGGGGATCGCACGATGTTGCGTTCGCCGAAGAGCGGCGTATAGCCTTCGTCGAATGAAATCGGGGTTATATTTAACGCAGTCGTTGATGCGATGGTGAAGATCGCCGCCACCAAAATCGCCGCCGTGATCGTCGCCGGCATGGTTAGATTTTCGGTCGTTCGGTTTCTGCGGGTGGGGGTTTATATAAATTGGGGGAGAAGGATGACTTGGAAGGGATTTAAGACACAAATATGCTATGAATGTAAATATGTAAGTTTAGATATGTAAATGTATAAATTTTATAAGCTATGTGCATAAATTTATATAAAAATATAAGAAATAAATTTATAATTACATTTACGATAACGACCCCCAAATACTTCTGAATGCTTCCCGGCGATGGCGATATTGCAATTATTATTTCGTTCGCTAATGCAGGCGTCTTCTTCATCTATATCTATTTCGGACTTCTAAGCGTACAGTACAGCAGTTTCCCGGTTGGCAGTGGGGTCCACTTACCGGAATGGATATGGATGGATGGCCCAGACCTTTCTCGTAATACGGACGGTCCAGATGCGTTCAGTTGATCAGGGGTCGCATTTCTTCTCCGACGGCGACTCCGACGGGGACATACGGCGGTCCCCATCGCCGGATACGAGAAAAAAGCTTACTTCTTGTGGTCCCCACTGAAGCCGGATCGTTTTCACCAAAAAAAAATACGCGAGCATTTAGAACTTCATACATAATTTAAGAATATCACACCTGAATTTAGATATTTAGGTATAAAATACTTGAAACTCATAAATATACACAAAAATAATATTATGTTGCCCTTTGTAAATATTTACTTTTAATTAATCGTGTTAGCATACTTCACTGATAGATTTCATAATGTGCGCATCGTCGGGCATCGCCGACACAATCACATAACATCAGATCCGTCCCCTTTCAAATCCATTGAACTAATCCTCATGATTCTGCCATCAAATATCAGCATTCCTGACTGGTTATCCGACAAAACTTTATAATCGATCTCATTGGAGAGATAGGGAACTCAAATGACATTGATGATATCACGCTGGTCATGATTGTTGTCATTGAAAATTTATGTTGTATCCCAAGAGATTGTAAGATCGTGATTTTTTAGAGGGAATGTGTCATGACCTGACATGATATATAACATATATAGTAATAGATTCCATTAGTATCCTCCAGGTACCTGTCATTTTGATATGTTTGCCAGAACAAAGGCGTGAAGCGTCTGCGGAAACCTTCACAAGCAATCTGTCATTTTTTTTTTCTGGTTTTTCTGCTTATCATGGCAGCTCATTCCACACCTCCAGATATCTGATGCCGAATCTTCGCCTCTTTCCTTCTTTCTTTGATAATAGAGTTGGCTATCTATATGCCATTTCTTTTCATAGTCTCGAATGTTATCTTCGTTTTTGTTTTTTTTTGGGCTTCTTCTGATTCTTATTTGGCACTTATGATAGATATCATAGGAATTTGGCCCCAAATAGGATTGAGGTTTTAGATCATCCGGAATTCCCTTTTCTTAATACTCTTATTCTCCCTTCATCTGAAGCCATGCTATACCCGCGAGGAAGGAACATCTAGTGAAGCGTTAGCTAGAATTACTCTTGTTAGTCCTCCAATTGTCAATAGATCAAGAAGCAAATAGCATTGGTGTAGTAATTCGTAGCGATTTACCGTATAGTGTAGCTAGCAATGAGAAGATTTTCATTCCCTTTGGTACATCAATAATCATTGTAGTAGCTATGAAGTGACCCTGTGTATCTACATCTAGACCTACTGCTTCTTAATTTTTGGATTTAGGGTTAGCGAAGTCTGTGCAATCCATTAAAAGAATATCAAGTGCAACCTAGTCAAACCCTCAAAGGTTTAAACACAATCAACACTAAGGCCCAAGTAGGGTTGTAAATGAACTAATGCACTCGATAAACAACTCGAACTAGACTCGATTAAGACTCGATCATGTTCGTTCAAATTAGTAAATAAACAAACGGGAATATATTATAAAAGCTTGAAGTTTAAATGGACTGAACATGAACATAGTAAAACTTGTTCATTTATGTTCACGAACAAACTCATTTGTTGTTCAATAAATAACTTGTTAAATACTTGATATTAAACTCGATGATGACCTTGTATCATATATGATATGTTATTTAAATAAAATTTAATTAACTATAATTTATTTAATTTTACATTTAATAGTAATATATTATAATATTAATAATATTTTTAAATTAATTATTAATTATTTATTTTATTAAATTTTAAGTGTTAGATGTGAATTTGNGTTCGTAGCGATTTACCGTATAGTGTAGCTAGCCATGAGAAGATTGTCATTCCCGTTGGTACATCAATAATCATTGTAGTAGCTATGAAGTAAGCCCTTGTATCTACATCGAGACCTACTGCTGCTTGATTTTTGGATTTAGGGTTAGTGAAGTCGGTGCAATCTATTAAAAGAATATCAAGTGCAACCTAGTCAAACTCTTAGAAGTTTAAACACAACCAACACTAAGGCCCAAGTAGGGTTGTAAATGAACTAATGCACTCGGTGAACAACTCGAACTTGACTCGATTAAGGCTCGATCATGTTTGTTCAAATTAGTAAATAAACAAGCTCGAATAATTTATAAAAGCTTGAAGCTTAAATGGATTGAATATGAACATAGAGAACTTGTTCATTTATGTTAGCAAATAAACTCATTTATTGTTCAATAAGTAACTTGTTAAATACTTGATATTAAGCTCGATGATGACTCTGTACCATATATGATATGTTATTTAAATAAAATTTAATTAACTATAATTTATTTAATTTTATATTTAATAGTAATATATTATTATTATAATAATATTTTTAAATTAATTATTAATTATTTATTTTATTAATTTTTAAGTGTTAGATGTGAAATTGCATAAGATTTATGTGTAATATATTAAATGCCCATTAAACTTAACTTTAAACCCCCACATACCTAGCTTTTCCTTTTGCCTCTCGTAGTTTTGTTACTCCCGGTTTCGCTCGAGACATACGGAACTTTGAGTTCTTCTCTAAAATAGATGTGTAAAAGCATCAGGAGCGAGGACGTATTTGTAATTATCTGTGGGTTTTATCTATAAATAGATGTTAATCTTATGGATATGTAACTCATCTGTAATAGTGAATTCACCGCTGTGCTCCCGATGATGTATGCATCATTGCCGAACCTCGTTAAATCTCTGTGTTTTTCTTCTGGATTTATGTTGTTTTCGCCCTAAATTTCATAACAGCTAGGGCGTGCGAGTAACAAAGGCAACAAGAAGATTGAGACATGTAAGGATCTTTGAAGCTCTAGTCTCTCGTATAGTCTCTTCTCCATTCTGCTTCTATGTCCTTCCAGATTAACTCTCATATTTCGCATCCTTCCTCGCTTCCCACTTCAACTTCTTTGAATCCCAAGGTTTTGAAAATCATACCGTACATCGAACCAGAAAAGGAAGAGGTTCAAGATTCAACAATTAAATCGAGGTTGAAGCAGACGTTGAATTGGGTGACCTGATAATTATAAAAATATTAAATATAACTTGAATTAAAATAATAATGTTGTAGTATGTGTAGTATAAAAAATATATCATATAATATAAATCATATATAAACTTAAACAACAAATTTAAATGATTCTAAAAAAAAGTCTAGAATAAAGTATTACAATAAAAAAAAAAAATTCATTTAAAAACACTAAAAAAATAACATGTTTCAACGGTTGGACGGCTGGTTCCAACTGGTGCAACCATTGGACCGCCGGTTCCAGCTAGTTCATTCTAGTTCAATATGGGAGACGGTTTTTAGGACACCCAGAACTGGACCTCAGGCCGGTTCACGGTCGAACCGGTAGAACCAACCAGTTATGTTCAGTTTTCTAACTATGTTAAATCCTATAAATCTTCCTTCAAATTTTATTTACTATAACGAAGATTCAAGTAAAAAAAAGAGGAGAAATGGTATTTAAGATCCTGCATGGTTTAAAGTTTTCATTTTTATTGTTTAGACAATATCTAGGATTTAAGGAAAAATGGAGGAGAAATAGGATTTAAGATCTTTTATGAAATTATTTTGTCATTTTTGTTGCTTGGTAGGATTAAGGTTGAATTATTTATTAAATTTTTTATATGATAATCTGAAAAATTATTTGAATTTTCAACTTTTTTATTAGCTCGTTTAAATAATTTTTTCACTTATCGTAAACAAATTAAGTACAAATCAATTTTAAACATTAAAAAATATAAATAAATCGAGCTTGAACAATATATAAAAGCTCAACATAAACATATAAATGTATTAAGCCAAATCTAAATCATAATATACTCAGATCATAATATACTCAGCTCAGTCCGCAGCCCAACCAGGGTCAAGCCCACGGAGCCTCTAGAATTCCCGTAAATTGTTCAAACAGAGATTTTATAATTTGTGAGGCCCATTTGTGCCAAATGTTGTATATATGGCCTGCTGAACTTCCTTTTTAAGATTTAAAAAATATATATATTTTGGGGAAATTTATATCATAGGCTTCCGCTGAATATAATTATTCGAAGTAGAGACAAATAAAAATTTAAATGGCTCTGTGGCAATCATCAAAGTGTCATTGCCATACTGCCCAATTCTTATGTATTTATATATCTCACACTTCCTACATCTAAGAGATCGGGTTTAGGTGTGCCATGTTTGTATCAAATCAGATTTAGGCCGGGTTCTCAATCCAATCCATGTTGCTGTGTCAGTTTTGGGTAAAACCTGAATCCACCTGCTGACCTGATTTGATAGCCTTGTCTGATGACAGTGTCAGGCAAGCAATAGTGGTCTGACAAATGGTGGAGGCGATTGAGCGAAGATGGTCCGTTAGAGATGGCAACAATGGGTGTTGCAATCCAGTGGCCACAACGACCTGATGTTGGTGGAGCTCGAGATATCTGAAGTGCTTGAAGCTTCCCTCAATCTTCTCATTCTATCCTAGGTTTCTCTTTACAAAGAGAGTGATGGTATATTTATCGATTTTTTGGCTAGCATCATCCGTAAATAGTTCATGAATCTGAATCACTCCATCAGATAATTTGGATTGATTTACTTTTTGAATGATATTTATGTGTATTTAAGTGTCTTAATGGGGCAATTATTATGCGATATAACGCTCGTTGGATATAGAATATTATTTTATAAGATTTAGAGATCATTTAATTCCCTTAAATGTATTCAAAAGCTAATCATTATGTTTTACGTGCATGATTCAAACTTTGTTAAACTTAGATAAGATTATTTTTATATTATTAGTCCGTCTTATCAAAACGCTTCATTAAAATTAGAGTATACCTAATTCTCAATTTAATGCATTAAGATTAGTGAATGATCGAGAAATTTTTTTTTGGGAAGCATCATAAATTTATTTATAAAAATGTGGTTTTTATTGTAAAATAAATAATATTAATAATAGTTTTTAATGTGATATTAAAATTTTAAATGTTATGTATATAAAGAAAACAATTTAGATGTTAGATCTACAAATATATAAGAATCAAATGTTCTGCCGCGGCGAAAATTTTCATAGCTGTGACGGCCTGCTGGACTGTGAAGGCCCAATCCACTTATTTTTAAGGCCTGTTTAACGCAATTTCGGCTGATGAGAAGTGACTGTGCCAATCGTTTTACATAGTTTTTTTTTTTTTTTTTTTTTGCTGTTTTCTTAAACTTTTTTGGCCTTTGAAAAACTGTTTTTCATAAGACAATAAAAATTGTAGTTGAGATAAAACTTTTGGCACCGAAACTAACAACTTTTAAGTAAAAGGAAGATGAAGCATAATGCCACACTCCGTCATCTTCGAATAATTGACAAACTAATCATTCAAAAGCAAAATTATAGAGAAGATCAGAATGAAGAAAATAATCCAAGGGGTACTAGTAGATTCCACGAAATTCTAGAAAAAAAAAAACTAAAAAGAAAGAGAATATGCTGAAAGAAACTAGTTTCAAGAGAACTCTAGAATATTGTGGAAAGCTCTAGTCTTTTATATGTAAAGAATAATGTAGAATTATCTAAAAATTAATATATTTTATTGTAATCTAAAAAGCTCACTTTGTTTTGGAGAGGAGTATAAATAGGTGTTCCCCCTCATTTGTATTCATCCAAGAGCTATCCAAGTTTCTTAAGCATTCAAGTGTTGCAATCACTCTTTCTTAGTGAAGTGTTTATTTCTCCATTACTTCTCGTTGATCTTGTTCCAAAAGTGTTTTGTGCTTACACCTTGCACCACACATAGTCCTATAGCTAGCCTCCAATCGAAAACTCCATTAGATACTTCGTGTCAATGCTGATTCTATTCTTCTTCAACCACATAAGAGAATATGATTGGGAATGCTTTTGAGTCACGAGACTCAATGTTTTCATCATTTGAGTAGGCGTCATGTTCTTGGTGCTCCCTCCATCAATGATGAAACAACACACATTTTCGTTAACGGTGCAAATTGGTGTAGAATATATTATGGTGAAGCCACCGTGATTCCCCACATCCTCATTCTATAGGACCTATCAAACCACAAGCATCTCACTCCCATCTGGTGAAAGATGATACACCTCACCCTGTTATTCACTGGCCTCTTCATCGCTAACCTCCTCCATTACACCTTAATCGACAAAGGATGCGACTCAACTCATCGGAAAACTAGAGGTGTTGTGCCAAAATCCATGACACTTGAAGTATCTTATGACTGGGATTGTTGTGGGCGTGCTACTTTTCTGAGGCTTCTTCTAACTCTAAGCTACCTGGTACTTATACTGACCATACTTCTCATTTCGAGCCAAGTAGAGTGTCTTTCAAGTTCAACGTATTAAAAATCGAGCTAAAAATTTGTGTCTGGTTCGATTGCTTAATAAATGAATCGAACATTGGTACTTAACAAACTAAACAAGAGTTGTTCGAATGCGAACTTTTTTTACAGCTTTAGTCTATACATCTCCAAGTGATCAAGATCGGTGTTGTTGAGCAATATTGTTGATAGCGAGCTTCATGCCCCTCTGAAATATTGGGTAATGGAATGTTCCTTCAGCTCGACCAACTCACAGTTCATCTGTAGTTAAGCAAACTGTGGCATAAACTTCTCTATTGATAAGTCTCTTTGTTGCAGGTGGTGGAGTCTCATAAACATATCTTTGTGGTAATGTGGCAGTAGATATTTTCTCTACATCTCCTTATTTATCTTCTCCCACATGAAAATCTTGTCACCGTCCTCTCTTCTTTTCATCTACAAATTTTCCTACCACAGAGAGAAACTCTTTTATTCTCTGACAAGTCTTTATACCAAAAAATTCTCTAAAATGATAGTGGTTATTCGATAAAATTGTTTGATTCCATACCTCCATCAAGCTCCGGTAGATCCACCTTTAGGATAAAATCGTTCGATAAAATTGTTTGAAGTATCGTGTGGGGATGGTCGGGTATGGCATCCTGGTGGATCCTCCTCATCACCGAATTCCTCTCTATGGAAGATGTTCCAATTCTCATCTCTTTCACCCCTTCGACTCTTCGTATCACGGTTGAGGGTAATCTTCTCCTAGATTTCGACAGATCTCTCACTATATCTCTTCTCGGGTAGGTTCCGACATGTGTTTCCTTAGCGTCATGGTTAGGGTTTAGGGGAAAAGGAAATAAAAATTTTTGGTGGGGATGGTCGGGTATGGTAGATGCTAGGAAATCCAAGGATGAGACTTGGGTTAGTCTAGCGCCGATACCAATGGATACCGAAATTAATCGAAATCCAAGAGGAAAGAAGATTTTATTATGCAAAACAAAAAGATTATAATCTAGTTCTCTAAAACAAGAAGAAAACTTAACACAACACAATTATCCTGCAGGGGCGTGGTAGGATAACCGTGGGCCAAAGGCAAGGTGGCTTGGTGTAGGTAACGACAAGCTGAAAAGATGGGCAAAGAGTGTGGTAAGGAGCTGGCCGATGTAATGGGAGGGGCGAAGGTAATGAGAAGGTTGCAGGGAAACGACGACAACGAGCAGAAGGAAGGACAACAATTATAGGATGGTATAGCGAGGCAACGACGACAAGGGGACAATGTTGGTAGGAGCGGCGTCAGTAGGCAAGGGAAAGAGTGTGGCTGGAGCGATTTTAGTGAACAAGTGAGGGGAATAAACAAGGGAATATGTGGAGATAATTATCACCTTGGAGCAGAATATAACTCGGGCACCACTTGCCCTGAGATACAACTCTAGCAAGGAAGAAAACATCGACTGCATGAAATCCGAAAGCAGCAAAACTGAATCCTAAAATAAAAGATAACATATTTATAATAGAAGATAATTAGTAGGTCTTTTCGGGCAGCAACCCTAACCCAAAGTAGGTTTCGTTCGGCCCGCCTCAACCTCCTATCGAACCGGTGGATTCCCTAACCGGTTTAGCCTCCCTAGCCTCGTGTAAGAACACGTGTGATGATTCCATAATGGTGGAAGTTGCGGATATCTCAAATTAAGAAGAGGGTTGTGAAGCACTCAATTTGAAACCATATGCTCGAAGTAAAAGTTGGAAAGTAGGAAATAAACAAACTTCTATATATATATAATATAAAGAGGCATAGTACATCATAATGAGAAAAGTAAAATTGGAGATAACAAAAGTAAACTGGCAGCGACTCTGTTTGTAACAGTCGATAATCGTCATTGACAACAACCTTATTAAAATGATGAGAATATAATTAGTAAAGTTAGAGTTGATGGATCTACCTTCTTTTGTGGAGGATAAATCATAACGCATTATTGAATTGCATCATAATTTCTAGATGTAGGGCTGGATTATAATGATAATATAAATGATGATCAAATGATTACTTTTAAATTTTACATACATACCACACAACTGTCCTCTATTTACATATCTGACCAAGAAATGATATTTGCAGTCATAAGGCCTTGTTGTCATAAATCTAGGCATGAAATGGGGGATTTTTAGGTATGAAGTAAGGCTTCGGCATGATGTGCATGTAAATATGAATGTTTGGGTGTTGGATATGTAAATACCCGTTTTTTTTCCTATTATTTTTTGGGAGGATATTGCGAATGCAAACAAAAATGAAACTGTTTTATAAGATGCTGTTTGTTCTAATTTAATTATAAATATTTAATGCACTATTTTTTTAATGGGAGATCAATAAATGTCTGGCGATAATGTCTATACATATGAAATAAAGAATTAGAGAGCTTGTTTTTATGTGTGGGGAATTGTGATGTGGATTTGTTATGCATGTATGGTATTATTTATTTCAGATTTGTGAAAGACTTTATGTGTCTGTCATAAAATATTTTTAGTAGACTGTTGTCACGGATAAAAAGTTTCACATTGATTAGGTGTAGGGCCGAAAAACAGTATTTAAATTCTGGGCTGCCCACCACTCCTATGAGCTCTTTTGGGAGGTGATAAGTGGTATCAGAGTAGATTAATGTCTGCTAGGTGTGTGGACTCTCTATGGTCCAATGAGATCCTTGGTGGAGTCGATCTGTGACGAGGGCATCACGTGATTGGGTGGAGAAGAATGTCACGGACAAAAAGTCCTACATCGGCTAGGTGTAGGGCCGAAAAATAGTATTTAAATCATGGGTTGACCACTACCCGTAAGAGCTCTTTTGAAAGGTGACACTGTGCTGCAAATATATGCCATAAAATAATGTCGGGCTATTTACTTGAATTCTTAGGTGGTATAATTGTAGAAAAGGAACAAAATTTACATATACATATTAAAATAAATTGATGTTAATGAAATATTAAATAAAGTTAATTGAAATTGATAATATTTGTTATTCTTAAAAATATTTTTATGGGTATGTTATATATGAAATAGGAATTAGGCATNTAATTATTATTTCGTTCGCTAATGCAGGCGTCTTCTTCATCTATGTCTATTTCGGGCTTCTAAGCGTACAGTACAGGAGTTTCCCGGTTGGCAGTGGGGTCCACTTACCGGAATGGATATGGATGGATGGCCCAACCTTTCTTGTAATACGGACGGTCCAGATGCGTTCAGTTGATCGGGGGTCGCATTTCTTCTCCGACGGCGACTCCGTTGGGGACATACGGCGGTCCCCATCGCCGGATACGAGAAAAAAGTTTTCTTCTTGTGGTCCCCACTGAAGCCGGATCGTTTTCACTCAAAAAAAAAATACGCGAGCATTTAGAACTTCATACATAATTTAAGAATATCACACCTAAATTTAGATATTTAGGTATAAAATACTTGAAACTCATAAATATACACAAAAATAATATTATGTTACCCTTTGTAAACATTTACTTTTAATTAATCGTGCTAGCATACTTCACTGATAGATTTCATAATGCGCGCCTCGCCGACACAATCACATAGCATTAGATTCGTCCCCTTTCAAACCCATTGAACTGATCCTCGTGATTCCACCATCAAATATCAACATTCCCAACTGATTATCCAACAAAAATGTATAATCGATCTCATTGGGGAGAGAGAGAACTCAAATGACATTTATGATATCACGGTGGTCATGATTGTCGTCATTGAAAATTTATGTTGTATCCCAAGAGATTGTAAGATCGTGATTTTTTAGAGTGAATGTGTCATGACCTGACAAGATATAACCCATATACAGTAATAGATTCCATTAGTATGCTCCAGGTACATGTCATTGTGATATGTTTGCCAGAACAAATGAGTAAAGCGTCTGCGGAAACCTTCACAAGCAATCATGATTTTTTTTTTTTTTCGTTTTTCCGCTTATCATGGTAGCTCTTTCCACACCTCCAGATATCTGGCGTCGAATCCTCGCCTCTTTCCATCTTTCTTTCATAATAGAGTCGGTTATCTCTGTGGTATTTCTCTTCATAGTCTCGAATGTTATGTTCCTTCCTGTTTTTTATCAAATTGACCTGATTATCAGGCTACAACTGTAGTTACAAGAAGCCANCGCAAGGAAGAAACGTCTAGTGAAGCATTAGCTAGAATTACTCTTGTTAGTCCTCCAATTGTCGATAGATCACGAAGCAAAAAGCATTGGTGTAGTAATTCGTAGCGATTTGCCGTATAGTGTAGCTAGCCATGAGAAGATTTTCATTCCCGTTGGTACATCAATAATAATTGTAGTAGCTATGAAGTAAGCCCGTGTATCTACATCTAGACCTACTGCTTCTTAATTTTTGGATTTAGGGTTAGCGAAGTCTGTGCAATCCATTAAAAGAATATCAAGTGCAACCTAGTCAAACCCTCAAAGGTTTAAACACAATCAACACTAAGGCCCAAGTAGGGTTGTAAATGAACTAATCCACTCGATAAACAACTCGAACTTGACTCGATTAAGACTCGATTATGTTCGTTCAAATTAGTAAATAAACAAGCTGGAATAATTTATAAAAGCTTAAAGCTTAAATGGACTGAACATGAACATAGTAAAACTTGTTCATTTATGTTCACGAATTAATTCATTTGTTGTTCAATAAGTAACTTGTTAATACTTTATATTAAGCTCGATGATAACCCTGTACCATATATGATATGTTATTTAAATAAAATTGAATTAACTATAATTTATTTAATTTTACATTTAATAGAAATATATTATTATATTAATAATATTTTTAAATTAATTATTAATTATTTATTTTATTAAATTTTAAGTGTTAGATGTGAAATTGCATAAGATTTATGTGTAATCTATTAAATGCCCATTAAAATTAACTTTAAACCCCCACATACCTGGCTTTTTCCTTTTGCCTCTCGTAGTTTTGTTATTCTCGGTTTCGCTCGAGACATACGAAACTCTGAGTTCTTCTCTAAAATAGATGTGTAAAAGCATCAGGAGCGAGGACATGTTTGTAATTATTTGTGAGTTTTATCTATAAATAGATGTGTAAGCTTATGAGTATGTAACTCCTCTGTAATAGTGAATTCACCGCTCTGCTCCCGAGGATGTAGGCATCATTGCCGAACCTCATTAAATCTCTGTGTTTTTCTTCTGGATTTATGTTGTTTTCGCCCTAAGTTTCATAACAGCTAGNCCTTTTGCCTCTCGTAGTTTTGTTACTCCCGGTTTCGCTCGAGACATACAAAGCTCTGAGTTCTTCTCTAAAATAGATGTGTAAGAGCATCAGGAGCGAGGACATGTTTGTAATTATCTGTGAGTTTTATCTATAAATAGATGTGTAACCTTATGGGTATGTAACTCCTCTGTAATAGTGAATTCACCGCTCTGCTCCCGAGGATGTAGGCATCATTGTCGAACCTCATTAAATCTCTGTGTTTTTCTTCTGGATTTATGTTGTTTTCGCCCTAAGTTTCATAACAGCTAGGGCGTGTTGGTAACAGAGGCAACAAGAAGATTGAGACATGTAAGGATCTTTGAAGCTCTAGTCTCTTGTATAGTTTCTTCTCCATTCTGCTTCTATGTCCTTCCAGATTAACTCTCATATTTCTCATCTTTCCTCGCTTCCTACTTCAACTTCTTTGAATTCCAAGGTTTTGAAAATCGTACCGTACATTGAATCAAAAAAGGAAGAGGTTCAAGATTCAACAATTAAACCGGGGTTGAAGCAGACGTTGAATTGGGTGACCTGATAATTATAAAAATATTAAATATAACTTTAATTAAAATAATAATGTTGTAGTATGTGTACTATAAAAAAATATATCATAAAATATAAATCATATATAAACTTAAATAACAAATTTAAATGATTCTAAAAAAAGTGTAGCATAAAGTATTACAATAAAAAAAATTTCATTTAAAAACACTAAAAAAATAAAATGTTTCAACGGTTGGACTGCTGGTTTCAACTGGTGCAACCATTGGACCGCTTGTTCTAGCCAGTTTATTCTAGTTCAATGTGGAAGACGATTTTTAGGACACCCAGAACTGGACCTCCGACTGATTCACGGTTGAACCGGTAGAACCAATCGGTTCTATTCGGTTTTCTAACTATGTTAAATCCTATAAATCTTCCTTCAAATTTTATTTACTATAACAGTGNGTATAAAAAATATATCATAAAATATAAATCATATATAAAGTTAAATAACAAATTTAAATGATTCTAAAAAAAGTTTAGCATAAAGTATTACAATAAAAAAAATTTCATTTAAAAACACTAAAAAAATAAAATGTTTCAACGGTTGGACCGCTGGTTCCAACTGGTGCAACCATTGGACCTCCTGTTCTAGC
Organism: Phalaenopsis hybrid cultivar; assembly: GCA_002079205.1. Taxonomy (NCBI): domain Eukaryota; kingdom Viridiplantae; phylum Streptophyta; class Magnoliopsida; order Asparagales; family Orchidaceae; genus Phalaenopsis; species Phalaenopsis hybrid cultivar. The sequence goes on from JXCR01136849.1 coordinate 14,755, forward strand.
CAGTTTATTCAAGTTCAATGTGGGAGACGGTTTTTAGGACACCCAGAACTGGACCTCCGACTGATTCACGGTTGAACCGGTAGAACCAACCGGTTCTATTCGGTTTTCTAACTATGTTAAATCCTATAAATCTTCCTTCAAATTTTATTTACTATAACAGTGATTTCAGTAAAAAAAAAAGGAGAAATGGTATTTAAGATCCTGCATGGTTTAAAGTTTTCATTTTTATTGTTTAGGCAATATCTATGATTTAAGGCAAAATGGAGGAGAAATAGGATTTAAGATCTTTTAGGACATTATTTTGTCATTTTTGTTACTTGGTAGGATTAATGTTGAATTATTTATTAATTTTTTTATATGAAAATCTGGAAACTTATTTGAATTTTCAACTTGTTTATTAGCTCGTTTAAATACTTTTCATTTATCGTAAACAAATTAAGTACAAATTAATTTTAAACATTAAAAAATATAAATAAATCGAACTTGAAAAGCTCAACATCAACAAGTAATTATATTAAGCCCAATCTAAATGATAATATACTCGGCTCAGTCCGCGGCCCAACCAGGGTCAAGCCCACGGAGCTTTTAGAATTCCCGTAAATTGTTTACACAGAGATTTTATCATTTGTGAGGCCCATTTGTGCCAAAAGTTGTCTATGTGGCCTGCTGAACTTCCTTTTTAAAATTTTTTAAAGAAAATATTTAGGGGAAATTTAGAGCGTAGGCTTCCGCTAAATATAATTATTCGAAATAGGGACAAATAAAAATTTAAATGGCTCTGTGGCAATCATCAAAGCTGTCATTACTATACCGCCCAATTCTTATGTATTTATATATCTAACACTTTCTACATTTAAGGGATCTGGTTTAGGTGAGCCATGTTTGTATCAAATCAGATTTAGGCCGGGTTCTCAATCCAATTCATGTTGCTCTGTCAATTTTGGGTAAAACCTGAACCCACCTGCTGACCTGATTTGATAGCCTTGTCTGACGATAGTGTCAGGCAAGCAATAGTGGTCCGACAAATGGGGGGGGTGATTTAGCGAAGATGGTCCGGCAGAGGTGGCAACAATGGGTGCTGCAATTCTGTGGCCACAACGACCTGATGATGGTGGAGCTTGAGATATCTGAAGTGCTTGAAGCTTCTCTCAATCTTCTCATTTTAGCCCAGGTCTCTCTTTATGAAGAGAGTGATGGTATATTTATTGATTTTTTGGGTGGCATCATCCGTAAATACTTCATGAATCTGAATCACTCCATCAAATGATTTGAATTGATTTACTTATTGAATGATATTTATGTGTATTTAAGTGTCTTAATGGGATAATTATTATGTCATACAACGCTCATTGGATATAGAATATAATTTTATAAGATTTAGAGATCACCCGATTCCCTTAAATATATTCAAAAGCTAATCATTATGTTTTACGTGCATGATTTGAACTTTGTTAGATTTAGATAAGATTAATTTTATATTATTGGTCCGTCTTATCAAAAGGCTTCATTAAAATTACAATATACCTAATTCTCAATTTAATTTAATGTGTTAAGATTAGTGAATGAATGAGATATTTTTTTTGGGAAGCATCTATTATCATAAATTTATTTATAAAAATGTTTTTTTTATTGTAAAATAAATAATATTAATGATAGTTTTTAATGTGATATTAAAATTTTAAATGTTATGTGCATAAAGAAAACAATTTAAATGTTAATGTTCTGACCGCGGCCAAAATTTTCATAGCTGTGACGGCCTGCTGGACTGTGAAGGCCCAATCCACTTATTTTTAAGGCCTTTTTTACGCAATTTTCGGTTGATGAGAAGTGACTGTGCCAATCCTCTGTAATTTTCTTCAAGAATATTTTTTTGGCGCAGCTTGTTTATTGCTTTTGGGGTAGGAAATGCAGCTAAAAAAAGCACTGAATGTTTTACATAGTTTTTTTTTTTTTTTTTTACTGTTTTCTTAAACTCTTTTGGCCTTTGAANGCTTGGTAGGATTAATGTTGAATTATTTATTAAGTTTTTTATATGAAAATTTGGAAACTTATTTGAATTTTCAACTTGTTTATTAGCTCGTTTAAATACTTTTTCACTAATCATAAACAAACTAAGTACAAATCAACTTTAAACATTAAAAAATATAAACAAATCGTACATAATATATGAAAGCTCAACATCAATATATAATTATGTTAAGCCAAATCTAAACTATAACATACTCGGCTCAGTCCGCGGCCCAACCAGGGTCAAGCCCACGGAGCATTTAGAATTCCCGTAAATTGTTCAAACAGAGATTTTATCATTTGTGAGGCCCATTTGAGCCAAATGTTGTCTATGTGGCCTGCTGAACTTTCCTTTTTAAGATTTTTTAAAGAAAATATTTAGGGGAAATTTAGAGCATAGGCTTCCGCTGAATATAATTATTCGAAATAGGGACAAATAAAAATTTAAATGACACTGTGGCAATCATCAATGTGTCATTGCTATACCGCCCAATTCTTATGTATTTATATATCTAACACTTTCTACGTTTAAGAGATCGGGTTTAGGTGAGTCATGTTTGTATCAAATCAGATTTAGGCCGGGTTCTCAATCTAATTCATGTTACTGTGTCAGTTTTGGGAAAAACCTGAACCCACCTGCTGACCTGATTTGATAGCCTTGTTTGACGATAGTGTCAGGCAAGCAATAGTGGTCCGAAAAATGGTGGAGGTGATTTAGCGAAGATGGTCCGGCAGAGGTGGCAACAATGGGTGCTGCAATTCTGTGGCCACAACGACCTGATGATGGTGGAGCTCGAGATATCTGAAGTGCTTGAAGCTTCCCTCAATCTTCTCATTCTAGCCCAGGTCTCTCTTTATGAAGATAGTGATGGTATATTTATTGATTTTTTGGGTGGCATCATCCGTAAATACTTCATGAATCTGAATCACTCCATCAAATGATTTGAATTGATTTACTTATTGAATGATATTTATGTGTATTTAAGTGTCTTAATGGGATAATTATTATGTCATACAACGCTCGTTGGATCTAGAATATAATTTGATAAGATTTAGAGATCTCCCGATTCCCTTAAATATATTCAAAAGCCAATCATTATGTTTTACGTGCATGATTTGAACTTTGTTAGATTTAGATAAGATTATTTTTATATTATTGGTCTGTATTATCAAAAGGCTTCATTAAAATTACAGTATACCTAATTCTCAATTTAATGCGTTAAGATTAGTAAATGATCAAAATTTTTTTTTTTGGAAAGCATCTATTATCATAAATTTATTTACAAAAATATGTTTTTTATTGTAAACTAAATAATATTAATAATAGTTTTTAATGTGATATTAAAATTTTAAATGTTATGTATATAAAGAAAACAATTTGGATGTTAGATCTACAAATATATAAGAATCAAATATTCTGAGCGCCGCGATTATTTTTGACGGCCTGCTGGACTGTGAAGGCCCAATCCACTTATTTCTAAGGCCTGTTTTACGCAGTTTCGGTTGATGAGGAGTGACTGAGTCTATGTAAGTATTTTTTTGGCGCAGCTTGTTTTGGGGTAGGAAATGCAGCTAAAGAAAGCCTTTGAAAAACTGTTTTTCATAAGACAATAGAAATTGTAGTCGAGATAAAACTTTTGGCACTGAAACTAACAAATTTTAAGTAAAAGGAAGATGAAGCATAATGCCACATTCCGTCATCTTCAAGAATAATTGACAAACTCATCATTCAAAAGAAAAATTCTAGAGAAGATCAGAATGAAGAAAGCAATCCAATAGACTCTAGAAGATTCCACAATATTCTAGAAAAAAACTAACTAAAAAGAAAGAGAATATGCTGAAAGAAGCTAGCTTCAAGAGAACTCTAGAATATTGTGGAAAGCTCTAGTCATTTATATCTAAAAAATAATGTGGAATTATCTAAAAATTAATATATTTTATTGTAATCTAAAGAGCTCCCTTAGTTTGGAGAGGAGTATAAATAGGTGTTCCCCCCTCATTTGTATCCATCCAAGAGCTATCCAAGTTTCTCAAGCATTCAAGTGTTGCAATCACTCTTTTTTAGTGAAGTGTTTATTTCTCCAATACTTCTCGCTGATCTTCTTCCAAAAGTGTTTTGTGCTTACACCTTGCACCACACCTAGTCCTATAGCTAGCCTCCAATCAAAAATTCCATTAGGTACTTCGTGTCAATGCTGATTCTATTCTTCTTCAACCACGAAAGAGAATAAGATTGGGAATGCTTTTGAGTCACAAGGCTCAATGTCTCTATCATTTGAGTAGGCGCCATGTTCTTAGTGCTCCCTCCATAAATGATGAAACAACACACATTTTCGTTCACAATGCAAATTGGTGTAGAATATATTATGGTGAAGCCATCGTGATTCCCCACATCCTCATTCTATAGGACCTATCAAACCATGAGCATTTAGCTCCCATCTGGTGAAAGATGATACACCTCACCTGTTATTCACTGGCCTCTTCATCGCTAACCTCCTCCATTACACGTTACTCGGCAAAGGATACGACTCAACTCATCGGAAAACTAGAGGTGTTGTGCCAAAATCCATGACACTTGAAGTATCTTATGAATGGAACTGTTGTGGGCGTGCTACTTTTCCAAAGCTTTTTCTCACTCTAAGCTGCCTGGTACTTATATTGACCATACTTCTCATTTCAAACCAAATAGAGTGTTGTTCGTGTTCAACACATTAAAAATGGAGCTAAAAAAATTGTTCATGTCCGGTTCGATTGCTTAATAAACGAATCAAACATGGGTACTTAACAAACTAAACATGAGTTGTTTGAACGTCAAACTTTTTTGACAGCTTTAGTCTGTACATCTCCAAGTGAGCAAGATCGGTGTCGTTGAGCAATATTTTTGATAGTGAGCTTCTTGCCCCTCTGAAATATTGGATAATGGAATGTTCCTTCGGCTCAACCAACTCACAGTTCATCTGTAGTTAATGAAACAGTGTCGTAAACTTCTCTATTGATAAGTCTCTTTGTTGCAGGTGGTGGAATCTCATAAACATATCTTGGCGGTAATGTGGCAGTAGAAATTTTCTCTACATCTCCTTATTTATCTTCTCCCACATGAAAATCTTGTCATTGTCCTCTCTTCTTTTCATTTACAAATTTTCCTACCACAAGGAGAAACTCCTTTATTCTCTGGCAATTCTTTATACTAAAAAATTCTCTAAAATAATAGTAATTATTCGATAAAATCATTTGATTCCATACCTCCATCAAGCTCCGGTAGATCCACCTTTTGGATAAAATCGTTTGAAGCATCGTGTGGGGATGGGGATGGTCGGGTATGGCATCCTGGTGGGTCCTCCTCAGCACCAAATTCCTCTCTATGGAAGATGTTCCAATTATCGTCTCTTTCTCCCCTTCGACTCTTCGTATCACAGTTGAGGTTAATCTTCTCCTGGATTTCGTCATCAATCTCTATAATTCTTCACTGAAGTCGACAGATCTCTCACTATATCTTTTCTCGGGTAGGTTCCAACATGTGTTTCCTTAGCGTCATGGTTAGGGTTTAGGGGAAAAGGAAATAAAAATTTTTGGTGGGGATGGTTGGGTATGGCAGATGCTAGGAAATCCAAGGATGAGACTTGGGTTAGTCTAGCGTCGATACCAATGGATACCGAAGTTAATCGAAATTCAAGAGGAAAGAAGATTTTATTATGCAAAACAACAAGATTATAATCGAGTTCTCTAAAACAAGAAGAAAACTTAACACAACACAATTATCCTGCAGGGGCGTGGTAGGATAACCGTGGGCCAAAGGCAAGGTGGCTTGGTGTAGGTAACGACAAGATGAAAGGATGGAGGAAGAGTGTGGTAAGGAGTTGGCCGATGTAATGGGAGGGGCGAAGGTAATGGGAAGGTTGCAAGGAAACGACGACAACTAGCAGGAGGAAGGACAACAATTATAGGATGGTATAGCGAGGCAGAGACGACAAGGGGACAATGTTGGTAGGACCGGCGTCAGTAGGCAAGGGAAAGAGTGTGGCTTGAGGGATTTTAACGAACAAGTGAGGGTAATAAACAAGGGAATATGTGGGGATAATCATCACCTTGGAGCAGAATATAACTCGGGCACCACTTGTCCTGGGATACAACTCTAGCAAGGAAGAAAACATCGATTGCATGAAATCCGAAAGCAGCAAAACTGAATCCTAAAATAAAAGATAACATATTCATAATAGAAGATAATTAGTAGGTCTTTTCGGGCGGCAACCCTGACCAAAAGCAGGTTTCGATCGGCCCGCCTTCAACCTCCTATTGAACCGGTGGAGTCCCTAACCGGTTTAGCCTCTCTAGCCCCGTGTAAAAACACGTGTGATGATTCCATAGCGGTGGAAGTGGTGGATATCTCAAATTAATAAGAGGGTTGTGAAGCACTCAATTTGAAACCATAGGCTAGAAGTAAAAGTTGGAAAGCAGGAAATAAACAAACTTCTATATATATATATATATAATATAAAGAGACATAGTACATCATAATGAGAAAAGTAAAATTGGAGATAACAAAAGTAAACTGGTAGTGAATCTGTTTGTAATAGTCAACAATAACCATTGACAACAACCTGATTAAAATGATGGGAATATAATTAGTAAAGTTAGAGTTGATGGATCTACTTTTTGTGGACGATAAATCCTAACGCATTATTGAATTGCATTATGTTTACGGACAACTTTGATTTGAAAACATTATTGGGAGAGCATTAGTGCCAAAATATCGTGCTGGATGGACGAATAATATGAACTAGAATGCTTATGCCAACAACCTACCACAAGATGGTTTGAAATGAACATATTTTATCAAGACAGATTGTTCCATCAGTTTAATTTTCTTAAAGAAGGAACTAATACCCATATAAGCAAATCTGAATAATTGCCACCATGCTAATACATGAGGGAGTATNGATTATTCAATACTTACAATTTCTAGATGTAGGGCTGGATCATAATGATAATATAAATGATGATCAAATGATTGCTTTTAAATTTTACATACATACCACACAAATGTNATTCAATAATTACACTTTCTAGATGTAGGGATGGATCATAATGATAATATAAATGATGATCAAATGATTGCTTTTAAATTTTACATACATACCACACAAATGTCCTCTATTTACATATCTGACCAAGAAATGATGTTTGCAGTTATAACGCCTTGTTGTCATAAATCTATGCATGAAATGGGGGAATTTTAGATATGAAGGCAGGCTTCTGAATGATGTGCATGTAAATATGAATGTTTGGGTGTTGGATATGTAAATACCCGTTTTTTTTCCTATTATTTTTTNGAATTTTAGATATGAAGTAAGGCTTCTGAATGATGTGCATGTAAATTTGAATGTTTGGGTGTTGGATATGTAAATACCCGTTTTTTTCCTATTATTTTTTTCGGAGGAAATTGCGGATGCAAACAAAAATGAAACTGTTTTTTAAGATGCTGTTTGTTCTAATTTAATTATAAATATTTATTATATTATTTTTTTAATGTGAGATCAATAAATGTCTGGCGATAATGTCTGCACATATGAAATAAAGAATTAGAGGGCTTGTTTTTATGTGTGGGGAATTGTGATGTGGATTTGTTATGCATGTATGGTATTATTTATTTCAGATTTGTGAAAGATTTCATATTAAATTTAACCCTATTATTGCAGGGAATCATAATGTATTTTTGCAATAATTGGTTGACTTTATGTGTCTGCCCTAAAATATTTTTAGTAGAATGTTGCTTCGGTTAGGTGTAGGGCCGAAAAATAGTATTTAAATTCTGGGCTGCCCGCCACTTCTATGAGCTCTTTTGTGAGGTGACAAGTGGTATCAGAGCAGATTACTGTCTGTCATGTGTGTGGGCTCTCCATGGTCCAGTGGGACCCACGGTGGAGTCGATTCGTGACGAGGGCATTACGTGATTGGGTGGAGGAGAATGTCACAGATAAAATATCTCACATCGGCTAGATGTAGGGCCGAAAAAGCAGTAATTATATTCTGGGCGGACCGACACCCCTAAGAGCTCTTTTGGGAGGTGACATTGTGCTGCAAATATATGCTATAAAATAATGTCGGGCTATTTACTTGAATTTTTAGGTGGTAGAAATGTAGAAAAGGAAGAAAATTTACTTATACATATTAAAATAATTGATGTTAATGAAATATTAAATAAAGTNTTCCGGAGGAAATTGCGGATGCAAACAAAAATGTAACTGTTTTTTAAGATGCTGTTTGTTCTAATTTAATTATAAATATTTATTGCATTATTTTTTTAATGTGAGATCAATAAATGTCTGGCGATAATGTCTGTACATATGAAATAAAGAATTAGAGGGGCCTGTTTTTATGTGTGGGGAATTGTGATGTGGATTTGTTATGCATGTATGGTATTATTTATTTCAGATTTGTGGAAGATTTCATATTAAATTTAACCCTATTATTGCAGGGAATCATAATGCATTCTTTGCAATAATTGGTTGACTTTATGTGTCTGCCATAAAATATTTTCAGTAGACTGTTGCTTCGGCTAGGTGTAGGGCCGAAAAATAGTATTTAAATTATGGGCTGCCCGCCACTTCTATGAGCTCTTTTGGGAGGTGACAAGTGGTATCAGAGCAGATTATTGTCTGTCATGTGTGTGGGCTCTCCATGGTTCAGTGAGACCTACGGTGGAGCCGATCCGTGATGAGGGCATGACGTGATATGGTGGAGGAGAATGTCACGGACAAAAAATCTCTCATCGGCTAGGTGTAGGCAAGAAAAAATAGTATTTATATTCTGGGCGGACCGACACCCCTAAGAGCTCTTTTGGGAGGTGGAACTGTGCTGCAAATATATGCTATAAAATAATGTCGGGCTATTTACTTGAATTTTTAGGCGGTATAAATGTAGAAAAGGAAGAAAATTTACTTATACATATTAAAATAATTGATGTTAATGAAATATTAAATAAAGTTAATGGAAATTGATAATATTTGTTATTCTTAAAAATATTTTTATGGGTATGTTATACATGAAATAGGAATTAGGCGTAGGACATTCATCGTAATTACAAAGTAATATTCGATGTGATATTTACAACCTCATCAATCCTTTGGTGGGTCTTAAGAGTGGACATGAACCATGTTTTAAAAAGAAGACAAGACATTTCAAGTCAATCGGACCAAATTGTTTGAGCCTATTCTACATCATATTAAATGTTAGTGGGACCCACACCATTCCATCACATTCCCATATGTAGGTGGTAGNTGTTTTACTACTATAGTTGAGGCTTTGGGAATTTCTCTAACCATGATTTTGGTTGTCTAATTGATTGATGGGCAGCCCCAATAACATTCATCTGTCAACTCAATCAACTAATCATCATAATTATAAAATATAGGAAGATTTAGAGTCACACCACTTAATTCCTATGTATTTGCACATCAAACATCTAAACTTCAATATTTAAGTATATATATCATTTTAGTTATACATGAAAAAGTGCATTTCACTTTGTAAAGGTTAAAATAAATATAATTTTGATGTGATATAAAAGATTTGGGTGACATGATTTTAAAAAAAAAAACAAAGTTTGTGTTAGATATATAAATAGATAAGAATTATGTGATATGCATGTAAATGCCCCTAAAATACAGGTGCATATGCATTCTTCTTTTAAAACTTCTGTTATGTAGAAGTAGTTATATATGACGTTCAGATTTATAATCATAATATTGATTATGACTGTTACATAAAAGCCTTATTTTTTTTAAAAGGGTGTGCCTGGCTCAAATAATGGTGCAGCTCGACCCCAAAGAGCCACAATTGCAAGTTACCATGATGAGTCATTGCCTAAGAAAAAGTAATTTAATATCATAATGGGCTAGAAGCCTACATATTATAGATTAAACTACGAAGAGCAAATACTTTACTAGATATTAACAAATACTATACTAGATAAAAACCTTGTAATGTAAAATTTTGATCAGATATTTAAAAATTGGAACCCAAAATATAAATAAAAAGACAATATTGATTCCTTTTTTGACATAATATTAAAATTACAATCCAAATAAATAGACTGAAAATTAACCATAATAAGGCTCAACTTATTCAAACAAAGCTAGGCTTGCCCACTATAAACATCTCATGATCAAAATAAATAATTTTTGTATTATATTTTCTAATCAACAATCCATTNAAAAATTAACCATAATAAGGCTCAACTTATTCAAACAAAGCTAAACTTGCCCACTATAAACATCTCATGATCAAAATAAATAATTTTTGTATTATATTTTCTAATCAACAATCCATTACTCACTTTACATAAATTTAGGAAATGACATTTGCCTATATGTCTCACTAGAAGCCTATCTATTAGCCTAGCTAATGTTCCTTAGACTTAGCACAAGATTCCTACCAATAATATAAGTAAAAATATATAGCATTTATTGGTTGTGTTAGAAGCCCATAAACTTGTTGAGGTTCCCAAAAAATCTCCTTCTTTAATTCCAAAAATAGTGTTTGTTAGTCTCTATGAAAATTTCCTTTCATGCAATTAATGTATTGTCATCATTCATGACAATATGCAAAAGTTACTACTTTTTCTTCTTTTGCTATTATTTCAATGTTCAAAGCCATCATTAATGTATAATTGTTTAGTTTATTTTTTCTTATATGTACAATTATTTAATTGCACTAACACATGGTCTTTAAA
>JXCR01136849.1:55648-100045 GCA_002079205.1 Phalaenopsis hybrid cultivar
TATATATATATATATATATATATATATATGACCATTTATTTAAAAATTACAAAAAAAAAAAAAAAATCGAACTGCTCTTATTTCAAGAAGGCCATATTTAAATTGGAAGAAAGTTAATGAGGGCTAATGTCATTCATTATGATTTCTTGATTGCAATATTTATAGTTTTTTTATTAATGAGGGCTAATGTCATTCTTGATAAAGTCAACGTTTCTGATTTGTTGACTATTATATCACAATCCCGTATTTGATTGCCTTCATATTATTTAAGATATTCATACTATTTATCAAATTCTAAAAAACCTCACAATATACATTTTTATTTGATATAAAACCTCACTCCACATAATATGGTTTAATAATCCTACATATTCAACTATAAGTTACTAGGATGGGGCATTTTCTTCAGCGAAGTTGTCACGGCCTGACCTGATATAACCAATATATTGTAATAGATTATATCACGTTGAGTGCGCAATAATTTATTTCCCCCAAGATCTACTTAAAAGAAATTTCTTCTATCTTCTATTTCTCATTGTACAGAGCTACTAAGTAACCAATAATAGTGTAAAAAATAAAGCTAAAGATCATTTTCATTTTCCTTATATACATTAAAACTATTTACATCCAAAATATTTATATACATTGATCATGATTTTCTATTAATCCAAACAAAATATACAAATTTATCATGATCACAATAGTAGTAATGTATGAACAAGTACGAGCAGCTTACTCCACTGGATCTTTATCATTCTCTGAAAATATATAAAAGTAACGAGAATAAGTGAAAAACTCAGTAAGTTACACAAAACCTACAAGTGAAATCAATGCATGAAAATAGAATAATACAGATGATTGCATCATAATCATGTAATGTATGTCAAATAAGTAAATTTGTAGGTCATTGAACATGCAAGTATATATTGTAAAACAATTACCCGCAATATGATATCAAATCACAGTAGTAGCAATGTATAAAATGCATATAATCAAACATAATTATCATCAAACATTTACAAGTTAGGTGATCTTGCTAATCATATGTTGTGTTTTTCTAATATGAGTTATAGTAATGTTGGTATTGTATCATAACATATCATGTCAACAAAAACTATTAGAACGGTTAGTGAGGTGACAAAGTACACAAGAGTTGTCACCTCCAGCTCGTCGGCACTCATATCATATCATTTTGTCTCTCAAAACTCCCATGTATCGGGTTTACACCTCGAACTCATTTAAAGGAAAGCCCATCGGCCCACCCTCCTATGCAGGGTAACATATCTTCGCTAACTTGAATCATAGCACCCAATCTTTCTTGCACACACATATTTTGTAATATCATATCATCTCAAGCAGTTATAATATGTTTAGCATCATAGTGCATATATAAAACATACATGTTGATCGCGTGAACACTTTGGTTCAACCATCCTCGCTGACCCGATCGACAATTCACTTTGGTTCGTTCAACCGCCCCAGCCTGATCGACCATTCGCTTTTACTGATTGGCTTCCCTGACCCAATATCTAATTCACTTTGGTTCTATCGGTTGCCCTGACACGATTGCCAAATCACTTTGATTTGATTGACCGATAAAACCTGATCGACCATTCACTTTGGTTCAATCAGCCGCCCTAGTCAGATCGCCATTTCACTTTAGTCGATCAATTGTCCTGGTCCAATCACCAATTCAATTTGGTTTAATTAGCCGCCTCTGTCTAATCACCAATTCGCTTTGGTTTGATCGGCCATCACGACCAAATTGACCATTCACTTTGGTTTGGTCAGTCACCCCCGATTCGATCGGTCACCCCTGCCGACTTCTTTCAACTGATGCATGCTTGGTTGCATATTCACATCATGCTTTCTTGATAGGTTTATCTTATATGCTTCGTATGTGACATGTTCGGATGTCTCTTTGAGCTTCTATGTGTGGGGTGTCTTTTTGAGCACTCCCACTTTTGGTGTCTCGTTGAACACCCACACTTGAAAATGTTTTCCCAACATACATCACTATATGCACGGGGATAGACACTCATACACGTTCCGAGGAGATGTCTTATATGAACCACTCACCTCGCTTCTGACGACACTGCCTAGAGTGTTATAGATATTTCATCTTGTGTTGAGTACTAGTCATGCTTCCAAGCCCCTAAACATGTACAAGACACAATATGTGTTCGTCTAGGTTTGTGATTCTCACAAGCAAGGATTGTATCGCATAGTCTGTTTGACACAACATTCTTGAACGTATGTCATTTGAGTGTCATTTGCATGTTACATGCATGACATCTATCATATGTCAATTGCTTGTTGTATGCTTGACTTTTTTCATATGGTTGTTACATATCTTGCATGTTTGCAAGTATAATCGGTGAGTGCCTCTCGAGTAAGGTGTGAATCCTCATTATAAGTGTCCATTTATTGTTTCAACTTCACTTCTAGCTGGCGCCTTGTTGTCGCATTGTGCCCCGGATCCCTCGGGCATGTGTAATCTTTTTCTCATAGGTAGCCTGTTTGATCGGCAAATCTCCAAGAATGAGATGTATCCATATTCTAACTTACAAACTAAAAAGTTATGTCCTGTACAAATTCTTGTTGGAAAGAAGACTGACGATCAAAACAAAAATACAGAGCCTTGACGGGATGTTGAAAAAGGAATGAACCTTCAAGCAAGCTCCGATAGGGAACCGGTTCAATGCAGTTCAAATAAACTGACCTACACATGTATAAAGGGATACAAACTCTTTGGATGAAGCATAGCTCAACTTCTCAGCAGAAGCCCTAGAATGTCGAGAAGCGGCATGGAGAAGCGAAAACTGCTGTTATGGTATGGCTCATATACCATATCGGAACAGACGCTGGATCGAAGCGGAGCGGAAGAATCTGTCCAAATTGGGAAGTTACGTTGGTTGGGGTGCGGGAGCAAAGCCCCGCGGTTTGGTACAGGGGTAATGCTGTAATTACATTTTGTGTCTAGGTTTACTCCTGGGGTTATAAATAGGCATGTTAGTAACCCCAGGAGGTATCCTTTATTTTGTAACCCTTTTCTGAATATTGAAAGGAACTCGCCGCTCTGCTCCCGAGGACGTAGGCTGTAAACTCTTTTCTGAATATTGAAAGGAACTCGCCGCTCTGCTCCCGAGGACGTAGGCACGAACCTCGTTAAGCTGTGTGTTCTTCTGGATTTGTGTCGTTCTAGTTTTTCTTCGCCCTAATTTTCTCAACAACTGCGATCTTCTTGAAGATCAAGAAAGACAGAGTAAGAAAGTAAGACTGATCATTTCAAGAAAACACGGGCTCATAGATCAATTTATTGTGTCTAAGGGTCATGCTCTAAATGAACTTTATTTTACTATTAAACTATATATAATTATCAGTATTATTACTTGAATTATTTATTTTAATTCTATCATAATCTGTTTCTGACCCATCAGCCCTTCATTCATTGAGGCAATTGGGATAAGGTTTGTGTGACACTATTACATGAATTTGATGCCTCATTTATTTTTTCATTGTGACAGCAAACTAACATCTTTGAATTTACTCATGCATTAATATTGTACATTAAAGTTGTTTAACAATTCAGTACAAGTTTGTAATTTTATATTTGTTTCTGTAATTTCCTAGTTATAATAAAATAAACCCACACAATTAATATATGGAATAAATTTTAAAAATGACTAGTTGATGTGTTTTTCCTAAGATTTTATACATATTATATTTTTTCCTTTAATTAAGCTGTTCATTTAGCTTAAGAGTTGATAGATGTTTTTTGCATTTTTTTTTTTACATTTAAAAAAATTCTTAAAGATCTTATTAGGATTAAACTATAAAATAAAATTTCATTAAATATTTATTTGATTGAATATATTTGATTTTATTCTTTAATATTAAATACTTGGACTAATTATATATAAAACTTTTTTTATTATTTTTTTGAAAAAAAATTCTTCATTTTGAAATTAATAAATATTAGGTTATTTAATGTATTAGAAATCACCATCAAGGTGATTGCTAGGGGTGTAAGTGAATCAAGCTGATTCTTGAGCCGGCTCGAGCTAGGCTTGATAACTTTAACAGAGCTCGATCAGCTAACAAACCAAGATCAAGGTAGCCCCAACTCGACTCATTACCTCATGAGCTGGTTCTTTTTTAAGAAAAATGTTAATATAAAATACACTCAAAATATATTTTATTTGAGACTTCATTTTTAAAAATATTAAAAATATATTTTATATTAAGTGATTCATAATTCTTTATTCGATTTAACACTACTGTAAATGAGTATTATTTTCTCTCATTTATAATAAACAAGCAGGTGAGTTGGCCCTAACACGTTGACTTAAGTTCAAGCTCAAAGTCAAACTCGATAAAACTAATCAAGCTCCAGCTCGAGCCCAAGCTGAGGGTGGCTCCAACTCTACTCGACTAAATTGAGGACAAGACGTATATACATTACCTTTTAGTACATTTTAGC
Source organism: Phalaenopsis hybrid cultivar (assembly GCA_002079205.1). Classification (NCBI taxonomy): domain Eukaryota; kingdom Viridiplantae; phylum Streptophyta; class Magnoliopsida; order Asparagales; family Orchidaceae; genus Phalaenopsis; species Phalaenopsis hybrid cultivar. Next base: position 60,132 of record JXCR01136849.1, read on the forward strand.
TCTTGAAATAAATTAATAAATAAATTGTTGCACACAAATTATTTTATTTGATGCCATTGGCAGAGCTCAAATTCACCCCGAATTACTGTACTTATTTAATCTACTATATTTATAAAATGCAGATAACTACAATATATTGAAAATAAATAAATAAATAAAATATATTGTGGACCCACATGCATGTAAGCCTTCTTAAAAATAATAGATTTTGTTAAATTTATTATTTAAAAAAAATAATAATTAAAGCAATGGGAAAAGGGCTTATAAATTATTTGGGTCAATTGAGTTTAATACGATATTATAAAAAATGTTGAGGTTCAAAGTCCAAGTACCGAGGTAGAAGAAAATAATAAATATATATATATATATATATAAGGTNGATAGGTTTAGGGTTTAGGGTTTAGGGTTACATATGTGACATGTTCGGATGTCTCTTTGAGCTTCTATGTGTGGGGTGTCTTTTTGAGCACCCCCACTTCTTGTGTCTCGCTGAGCACCCACACTTGAAAGTGTTTTCCCAACATACATCACTATATGCAAGGGGATAGACACTTGTGCACGTTCTGAGGAGATGTCTTATATGAGCTACTCACCTCGCTTCCGACGACACTGCCTAGAGTGTTATAGATATTTCATCTTGTGTTGAGTACTAGTCATGCTTCCAACACCATAACATGTACAAGACACAATATGTGTTCGTCTAGATTTGTGATTCTCACAAGCAAGGATTGTATCACATAGTCAGTTTGACACAAAATTCTTGCACGTATGCCATTTGAGTGTCATTTGCATATTATATGCATGGCATCTATCATAAGCCAGTTGCTTGTTGTATGCTTCACTTTTCTCTTATGGTTGTTACATATTTTGCATGTTTGCAAGTATAATCGGTGAGTGCCTCTCGAGTAAGGTGTAAATCCTCATTATAAGTGTCTTTTTATTGTTGCAACTTCACTCGTAGCTGGTGCTGCTTGTTGCATTGTGCTTCGGATCCCTCGGGCATGTGTAATTTTTTCTCATAGGTAGCATGTTTGATCGGTAAATCTCCAAGCGTGAGATGTATCCATATTCTAACTTACCAACTAAAAAGTTATGTTTTGAACAGATTCTTGCTGGAAAGAAGATAGACGATCAACACAAAAATACAGAGCCGTGACGGGATGTTGAAAAAGGAATGAGCCTTCAAGCAAGCTCCGATAGAGAACCGGTTCAATGTGGTTAAAATAAACTGACCTACACATATATAAAGGGATACAAACTCTTTGGATGAAGCATAGCTCGATTTCTAAGCAAAAGCCCTAGAATACCGAGAAGCGGCATGGAGAAGCTGAAACTGCGATCTTCCTAAAGATCAAGAAAGACAGTAAGAAAGTAAGACTGATTAGTGTAAGAAAGTAAGACTGATTACTTCAAGAAAACATGGGCTCATAGATCAATCTATTGAGTCTAAGGGTCATGCTCTAAATGAACTTTATTTTACCACTAAACTATATATAATTATCAGTATTATTACTTGAATTATTTATTTTAATTCTATCATAATCTTTTTCTGACCCATCAGCCCTTCATTCATTGAGGCAATTGGGATAAGGTTTGTGTGACACTATTACATGAATTTGATGCCTCATTTATTTTTTCATTGTGACAGCAAACTAACATCTTTGAATTTACTCATGCATTAATATGTACATTAAAGCTGTTTAGCAATTCAGTACAAGTTTGTAATTTTATATTTGTTTTTGTAATTTCCTGGTTATAATAAAATAAACCCACACAATTAATATATGGAATAAATTTCAAAAATGACTAGTTGCTGTGTTTTTCCTAAGATTTTATGCATATTATATTTTTTCCTTAAATTAAGCTGTTCATTTTGCTTAAGAGTTGATATATGTTTTTTGCATTAAAAAAAAATTCTTAAGGATCTTATTAGGATTAACTATAATATGGAACATAAATTAAAATTTAATTAAATATTTATTTGATTGAATATATTTGATTTTATTCTTTAATATTAAATACTTGGACTAATTATATATAAAACCTTTTTTTAAAAATTTTTTTTGACTTGAAAAAAAAATTCCTCATTTTGAAATTAATAAATATTAGGTTATTTAATGTATTAGGAATCAAGGTGATTGGTAGTGGTGTAAGTGAATCAAGCCGATTTGTGAGCCGGCTCGAGCAAGGCTCAATAACATGAACTGAGCTCGATTCGTTAGTTGATGAGCTGGTTTTTTTTTAAGAAAAATGTTGATATAAAATACACTCAAAATATATTTAATTTAAGACTTCATTTTTAAAAATATTAAAAATATATATTTATATTAAGTGATTTTTTATTGTTTATGTCATAATTCTTTATTCGATTTGTGATTTTATTATAACGCTACTGTAAATTAGTATTATTTTCTCTCATTTATAATAAACAAGCCGATGAGTTGGCCCTAACACGTTGACTTAAGTTCAAGCTCAAAGTCAAACTCGATAAAACCAATCAAGCTCGAGCTCGAGCCCAAACCGAGAGTGGCTCCAACTCTACTCGACTCGCTTACACCGCTAAATTGAGGACACCACGTATATATATTACCTTTTAGTACATTTTAGCTCTTGAAATAATAAATAAAAAATAAAAAAATNCACTTCAGTTCGATTGACCGATAAAACCCGATCAACCATTCACTTTGGTTCAATCGGCCGCCCCAGTCAGATCATCATTNTCCACCCTCCTACGCAGGGTAACATATCTTTGCTAACTTGAACCATAGCAGCCAATCTTTCTTGCACACATATATTTCATAATATCATATCATCTCAAGCAGTTATAATATGCTTAGCATCNCCCACCCTCCTACGCAGGGTAACATATCTTTGCTAACTTGAACCATAAGAGCCAATCTTTCTTGCACACATATATTTCATAATATCATATCATCTCAAGCAGTTATAATATGCTTAGCATCATAGTGCATATATAAAACATGCATATTGATCGTGTGAACACTTTTGTTCAATCAGCCTCCCCAACCCGATCGACAATTCACTTTGGTTTGTTCAACCGCCCCAGCCTGATCTACCATTCGCTTTTGTTGATCGGCTTCCCCAACCCAATCGCTAATTCACTTTGGTTAGATCGACTGCCCCAACACAATTGCCAAATTACTTCGGTTCGATTGACCGATAAAACCCGATCAACCATTCACTTTGGTTCAATCGGCCGCCCCAGTCAGATCATCATTTCACTTTAGTCGATCGATTGTCCTGGTCCAATCACCAATTCAATTTGTTTTAATTGTTCGCCTCTGTCTGCTCACCAATTCGCTTTGGTTTGATCGACCATCACGACCAGATAGACCATTCACTTTGGTTCGGTCAGTCGCCCTCGATTCGATCGACCATTCACTTGGATTTGATTGGTCTCCCCTGCCGGCTTCTTTCAATCGATGCATGCTTGGTTGCATTTTCAAATCAAGCTTGTTTGATAGGTTTATCTTATATGTTACATATGTGACATGTTCGGATGTCTCTTTGAGCTTCTATGTGTGGGGTGTCTTTTTTAGCACCCCCACTTCTTGTGTCTCGCTGAGCACCCACACTTGAAAGTGTTTTCCCAACATACATCACTATATGCAAGGGGATAGACACTTGTGCACGTTCCGAGGAGATGTCTTATATGAGCCACTCACCTCGCTTCCGACGACACCGCCTAGAGTGTTATAGATATTTCATCTTGTGTTGAGTACTAGTCATGCTTCCAAGACCCTAAACATGTACAAGACACAATATGTGTTCGTCTAGGTTTGTGATTCTCACGGGCAAGGATTGTATCACGTAGTCAGTTTGACACAACATTCTTGCATGTATGTCATTTGAGTGTCATTTGCATGTTATATGCATGACATCTATCATATGCCAGTTGCTTATTGTATGCTTCACTTTTCTTCTATGGTTGTTACATATCTTGCATGTTTGCAAGTATAATCGGTGAGTGCCTCTCGAGTAAGGTGTAAATCCTCATTATAAGTGTCTTTTTATTGTTGCGACTTCACTCGTAGCTGGTGTCTGCTTGTTGCATTGTGCTCCGGATCCCTCGGGCATGTGTAATTTTTTTCTCATAGGTAGCCTGTTTGATCGGTAAATCTCCAAGCGTGAGATGTATCCATATTCTAACTTACCAACTAAAAAGTTATGTTTTGAACAGATTCTTGCTGGAAAGAAGATAGACAATCAACACAAAAATACAGAGCCGTGACAGGATGTTGAAAAGGGAATGAACCTTCAAGCAAGCTCCGATAGAGAACCGGTTCAATGCGGTTCAAATAAACTGACCTACACATATATAAAGGGATACAAACTCTTTGGATGAAGCATAGCTCGATTTCTCAGCAGAAGCCCTAGAATGCCGAGAAGCGGCATGGAGAAGCTGAAACTGCGATCTTCCTAAAGATCAAGAAAGACAGTGTAAGAAAGTAAGACAGATTATTTCAAGAAAACATGGGCTCATAGATCAATCTATTGAGTCTAAGGGTCATGCTCTAAATGAACTTTATTTTACCATTAAACTATATATAATTATCAGTATTACTACTTGAATTATTTATTTTAATTCTATCATAATCTGTTTCTGACCCATCAGCCCTTCATTCATTGAGGCCATTGGGATAAGGTTTGTGTGACACTATTACATGAATTTGATGCCTCATTTATTTTTTCATTGTGACAGCAAGCTAACATCTTTGAATTTACTCATGCATTAATATGTACATTAAAGCTGTTTAGCAATTCAGTACAAGTTTGTAATTTTATATTTGTTTTTGTAATTTCCTGGTTATAATAAAATAAACCCACACAATTAATATATGGAATATATTTCAAAAATGACTAGTTGCTGTGTTTTTCCTAATATTTTATACATATTATATTTTTTCCTTAAATTAAGCTGTTCATTTAGCTTAAAAGTTGATAGATGTTTTTTGCATTTTCTTTTTTATATTTAAAATAATTCTTAATGATCTTATTAGGATTAAATTATAGTATGGAACACAAATTAAAATTTTATTAAATATTTATTTGATTGAAAATATTTGATTTTATTCTTTAAAATTAAATACATGGACGGATTATATAGATATAAAAATTTTATTTTAATTTAAAAAAAAATCTCATTTTTAAATTAATAAATATTAGGTTATTTAATGTATTAGGAATTAAGGTGATAGCTAGTGGTGTAAGTGAATCAAGCCGATTTGTGAGCCGGCTCGAGCAAGGCTCAATAACATGAACTGAGCTCGATTCATTAGCTCATGAGCTGGTTCCTTTTTAAGAAAAATGTTAATATAAAATACGCTCAAAATATATTTAATTTGAAACTTCATTTTCAAAAATATTTAAAATATATTTTATATTAAGTGAATCATAATTCTTTATTTGATTTGTGATTTTATTATAGCACTACTATAAATTAGTATTATTTTCTCTCATTTATAATAAACAAGCCGGCGAGTTGGCCCTAACAAGTTGACTTAAGTTCAAGCTCAAAGTCAAACTCGATAAAACTAATCATGCTCAAGCTCAAGCCCAAGCCGAGGGTGGCTCCAACTCTACTCGACTCGCTTACACCGTAAATTAAGGACACCACGTATATATATTACCTTTTAGTACATTTTAGCTCTTGAAATAATAAATAAAAAATAAAAAAATTGTTGCGCACAAATTATTTTATTTGATGCCATTGGCAGAGCTCAAATTCACCCCGAATTACTGTAGTTATTTAATCCACTGTATTTATAAAATGCAGATAACTACAATATATTGAAAATAAATAAATAAATAAATAAATAAATAAATAAAATATATTGTGGACCCACATGCATGTAAGCCCTCTTAAAAAATAATAGATTTTCTTAATTTTTTTATTTAAAAAAATAATTATTCAGGCAATGGGAGAAGGGCTTATAAATTATTTGGGTCAATTGAGTTTAATACGATATTATAAAAAATGTTGAAGTTCAAAGTCCAAGTACCGAGATAGAAGAAAATAATAAATATACATAAAAGGTTTAATTACGCGAGATAATATAAAATAAATAAATAACAGTAAAAGATAAGGATAAAAAAGTAAAAGATTTAAGGGGCTATTACATAATTACATACATTACACTTAGAAACATTTTTATTTATAAATCTACCACAATCTTTCATCCATCCTTCAAATTCTCACTCATACCAAAATTCAACAATTTTTATTTTTCATTTTTATCCCAAATTTTTTATGGTTTCTATTTTTTTTTTTTTAAAGAAAATGCAAGCTTTATTTAGATGGCATTGAGTGTATGTAATAGAGATTGATTAAGAGCATGAAATGAAATCTAAATTTATGATGGATAAAGATATAGATTGAAGTACATGTGGAGCTTAGTTTGATTGTATAAAATGAAATCATAATGATAGGGGGATCAATTTGTTTTTAATAGATAGTTTTGATGGTCCTTAATATCCAAGGATGTCAATTGTGAGTTCCCAAGTAGAAGAGCCTTTCTAACAACTCGTATTGATCGACTCTAAGTAGGTCAACTTAGGGCACTTCTATCGAGCCTCTAACACCACTTCGCCTTTCTTATGATTCTATTTGAGCATGTATTATATGTATTCAATTTGGGACCTCCATGTGTCCTCCACATCATGATTGAAAATTATGAAAAAAGGATGAAGAAGGTTGTTGCTCAATGCCATTAACTTTTTGGTACAACCAATTAGAGGTTGACTTTTTTTTTATATATATAAAATAAATCTCTTCACACCCTTCTGCGGCCTCTTTTTCTTCATTTCTTCACTATCAACAATCACATGGTAACGCAAGGGATACCTCCATTTGTACTTTGTCCTTTTAAATAAATTCATTTCTCTCATGGCACTATGGACATACACTATGCATTTGGTTGACAAAATCTCACCATCTTTGTATGTCTTCTTCTATATCCCCACTAAAATGATGTCCCCACTCTTCCAAGGCCTATAGCACCAACTCTAGGATTCAAGCACCGATCTCTTATCACTTCATCATCTTTCCAAGTCACGTGTAAAGTATCAACATCATAACATAACATAGATTTCACAAAGAGAATTCATATGTGAGGAAAGAAAAGTTAGTCTAGATTTAAATACTGACTTCCATCATAAACACTCATGAAAACAATTCATATTTTTCTATCATAATCCTTAATATGTTATATACCTCAACAATCTGTGTCTCCTAGTAGAATATTATTGTTACGACTAATTATATTTTAGAGGGTACCCAACAAAATTGTCTATAAAGGCAGCATTGGCCATGCCTTTCAATTCTTTCATGTAATTACAACATATTTTTGAACAACATTTCTAGCAATGATCAATGCACTATCTCTTAGGAAATCATTTCCAACATAACATATGCCAAAATAAAGTAAAGCATTTGCATACATACCACACAATTCTTATGTATTTACATATCTGGCACCTAGACTATGATATTCACATACAACCACTCAAAGCTCTAGCGGTGCATCACAAGTGCTGCTATCATTTTCTTTGCAAATGACAAATACATTTTTTTCTGGCATTAAGGCTTTAATAATGTGAATAAGAAAATTTTGGTGTTAGATGTGTAAATACATAAAAATTGTGTAATATTTATGTAAAAATGGCAATAAAAATATGAACAATTTACGTACCACATAATTTTTATGTGTTTTCATATCTCACACCAAAACCTTCATGTTTACATTCATAGCACTTTGGCCCTTTAATTAAACCAATGGATAAAAATGTGTATTTCACTTTTAAGATGAGATAATAGTGCTATTTTGTATATGATATTTAAAATTCAGTGCTTTGTCTGTAAATATGAAAACTTAGGTTTGATATATATATATATTTATATATGAATTTATGCTTAAAAGATTTTTTTTTATTAGAAATGGTACAAATGCTAAATATTAATCAAAAAACTTAAAGAAATGTGAAGTGTATAATTGCAGAACATTTTTCACTCAATTTCTGACTTTCACTGCAAATGAAGATGTGTTGCTGCTACCCACACTTTAAACAGGCACAAATAAAAGCAATCATGAAGCCAAATTAATATTTTTTGCTATATAGAACATCTGTACGCAGCTGCCATTACTTGCAGTAGCTCTTAGTTCCATGGAATTAAAAAAAGGTAGCTGTTTTCTCTCTTTTGGGGAGAAGGAGAAAAAAATATTAACTAGTTATGAAAATAAGAATGGATATACATGGAAAATTTGCATTTATACACTCAAAATTAAAGCAGAAAGGATATAGAAAGCAAAAGTTTCAATGTTATTTTTCAGAGAACTGAACCCCCTCTTTTGCTGTGCAATTTCACTTGAGATGATATGAAATGTGATAAATTCAATTATAAATGATATATGTTCCCTCAACACCAATGAGCTTGACATAGACCTAACATGCTAAAAATTAAATGTTCATGTGGGCATAGAAAAGTGGGCTCTCTTCTTTCTATTCCAACCATGCATGAGGACATAGGAAAGGATGGAGAAAATTAAAGCAAAATTAAAGGAAATGAAGGGGGGAGAAATAATAATAACATGGCCTATAAAGAAAAAAAAAAGGTTTTTGGAGGTCAAATCTAGAATATAGAGGGATTAAGTGATGTGATAGCACACAACCTACCAAACTTAGAACTTTAATTCCAAAGATTAAATTTTTTTTTTTAATTAAGAAAATCAAATTAAATAAACGGATAGATCTGTAAAAGAAGTAGGGATCCAAATTGCAAATCCTGTTTNCTTATGATGGATAAAGATAAAGTATGAAGTGCATGTGGAGCTTAGTTTGATTGTATAAAATGAAATCATAAGGGATCAATTTGTTTTTAATAGATAGTTTTGATGGTCCTTAATATCCGAGGATGTCAATTGTGAGTTCCCAAGTCGAAGAGCCTTCCTAACAGCTCGTATTGATCGACTCTAAGTAGGTCAACTTAGGGCGCTTCTATCGAGCCTCTAACACCACTCTGTCTTTCTTATGATTCTATTTGAGCATGTATTATATGTATTCAATTTGGGACCTCAATATGTCCTCCACACCATGATTGAAAATTATGAAAAAAGGATGAAGAAGGTTGTTGCTCAATGCCATTAACTTTTTGGTACAACCAATTAGAAGTTGACTTTTTTATTTCTATATAAAATAACTCTCTTCACACCCTTCTGCGGCGTCTTCTTCTTCATTTCTTCATTATCAACAATCACATGGTAAGGCAAGGGATACCTCCATTTGTATTTTGTCCTTTTGAATAAATTCATTTCTCTCATGGCACTATGGACATACACTATACATTTGGTTGACAAAAAATTCACCATCTTTGTATGTCTTCTTCTATATCCCCACTAAAATGATGTCCCCACTCTTCTAAGGCCTATAGCACCAACTCTAGGATTTAAGCACCGATCTCTTATCACTTCATCATCTTTCCAAGACACGTGTAAAGCATCAACATCATAACATAACATAGATTTCACAAAGAGAATTCATTTGTGAGGAAAGAAAAAGTAGTCTAGATTTAAAAACTCATGTAATATTATTGTTACGATTAATTATATTTTAGAGGGTACCCAACATAATTGTCTATAAAGGCATTGACCTTGCCTTTCAATTCTTTCATGTAATTATAGCATATTTTTCAACAACATGTCTAGCAATGATCAATGCACTATCTCTTAGGAAATCATTTCCAACATAACATTTGCCAAAGTAAAGTAAAGCATTTACATACATACCACACAATTCTTATGTATTTACATATCTGGCACCTAGACTATGATATTTCCATACATACCACTCAAATCTCTAACAGTGCATCACAATATCTTTGTAAAAGTAAAATGCATACTTTAATACATAGCTCATTAAGGTGTTAAGAGTTTGAATATGAAACTTTAGTTGTTAGATATGCAAATACATAAAACTTGTGTGCTATTTATGTAAAAATGCCACCTTTAATTAAACCAATGGATGAAAATATGTACTTCACTTTTTAAATGTGGTAATAGTGCTATCTTCTATGTGATATTAAAAATTTCAGTGCTGTGTCTGTAAATATGAAAACTTAGGCTTATGTAAATGTATATGAACTAGATGAATATATATACATATATATATATATATATATATNAGATTTTTTTTATTAGAAATGGTACAAATGTTAAATATTAATAAAAAATCTTAAAGAAATGTAAAGTGTATAATTGAAGAACATGTTTCACTCAATTTCTCACTTTCACTGCAAATGAAGATGTCTTGCTGCTACCCACACTGTAAACAGGCACAAATAAAAGCAATCATAAAGCCAAATTAATATGTTTTGCTATATAGAACATCTGTACGCAGCTGCCATTACTTGCAGTAACTCTTAGTTCTATGGAACTAAAAAAAGTAGCTGTTTTCTCTCTTTTGGGGAGAAGGAGAAAAAAATATTAAATAGTTATGAAAATAAGAATGGATATACATGGAAAATTTGCATTTATACACACAAAATTAAAGCAGAAAGGATATAGAAAGCAAAAGTTCCAATGTTATTTTTCAGAGGACTGAAACCCTCTTTTGCTGTGCAATTTCACTTGAGATGATATGAAATGTGATAAATTCAATTATAAATGATATATGTTCCCTCAACACCAATGAGCTTGACATAGACCTAACATGCTAAAAATTAAATGTTCATGTGGGCATAGAAAAGTGGGCTCTCTTCTTTCTATTCCAACCATGCATGAGGACATAGGAAAGGATGGAGAAAATTAAAGCAAAATTAAAGGAAATGAAGGGGGGAGAAATAATAATAACATGGCCTATAAAGAAAAAAAAAAGGTTTTTGGAGGTCAAATCTAGAATATAGAGGGATTAAGTGATGTGATAGCACACAACCTACCAAACTTATAACTTTAATTCCAAAGATTAGTTTTTTTTTTATTAAGAAAATCAAATTAAATAAACGGATAGATCTGTAAAAGAAGTAGGGATCCAAATTGCAAATCCTGTTTGGAGATTGTTTCCTCTCTCTCCATCTCTTCCTCTTTCTATCTGGCATACACACACTCACAGAGCTAGAGGAGTGTCATTTTCTTATATTTCCGAAGAGAAGCAAGAAATTATTTTCACAATGCCTCAAAGGTGCTTTTACACCTCCACTTCATCTTTCCTCTTTACATAGCTCCATGTCCAACACCCCCTAAAATCTCCTCCTTTCCTCTTCCAACCACCACAAAGCTTCCTCCTTTTTACAGTTTTTATCACCAACGAGCAGAAGAAGAAGAAGAAAGACAAGCAGGAAGAAGAGAAGAGAGGAGATCAGAGAAACAATTCAAAGAAAATTTAACATCTCTTCAGTTCTTCTCACTTTATCAAAAGCAAATTTTTAAAATGGAGCTATTTCCCGCACAGCCAGACCTATCACTGCAAATAAGCCCTCCAACTACCACCAAGCCAAGCTCAAACTGGAGCGCTACANTTTTTAAAATGGAGCTATTTCCTGCACAGCCAGACCTATCACTGCAAATAAGCCCTCCAACTACCACCAAGCCAAGCTCAAACTGGAGCGCTACATCAGAAGACACCATAAAGTTAGGGTTTTGGAGAAGCGCCATCAATTCCGACTCTACCACCACTCCACGGCCATCCAATCCCTCCCCATCCTTCTTCTCCTCCTCCTCCAACGCAGCTGCAGATCTCTCTCTCTCAGACCCCNATTTTAAAATGGAGCTATTTCCTGCACAGCCAGACCTATCACTGCAAATAAGCCCTCCAACTAACACCAAGCCAAGCTCAAACTGGAGCGCTACATCAGAAGACACCATAAAGTTAGGGTTTTGGAGAAGCGCCATCAATTCCAACTCCACCACCACTCCACCACCATCCAATCCCTCCCCATCCTTCTTCTCCTCCTCCTCCAACGCAGCTGCAGATCTCTCTCTCTCAGACCCCTCTCTCCCCCTTCACTCCAACCACCTCCTCCATCATCACCATCACCATCACCATCACCATCACCCACCCTTCCTCCATGAACGGCCTTCACTTCCTCCCATTAGTGGCATCCCCGTCTACCACTGCCCCCCTTCCTTTCCTTTCCCCTCTCACCATTACCACCTCTATAACTCTTCCTTGACCACAGCAGCTTCCAATCACCCTTCACCCTCCTTCTCGAGGTCAACTAATTTGTCTTCATCTTTGGCATCATCTCCAAGATTTTTTCCTCGGTTTCCCACAAAGCGCAGCATGAGAGCTCCCCGGATGCGCTGGACCTCCACACTCCATGCTCGCTTTGTCNTCATCATCTTCAAGATTTTTCCCACGGTTTCCCACAAAGCGCAGCATGAGAGCTCCCCGGATGCGCTGGACCTCCACACTCCATGCTCGCTTTGTCCATGCAGTTGACCTCCTCGGCGGTCATGAGAGTAATTATAAAGTCACACTTTTTCTCTCTCTCTCTCTCTCTCTCCAATTAAAATTTTCTTATGTTTTCCTATGTTTTTGGATCATAGGGGCGACCCCCAAGTCTGTTCTTGAGCTCATGGATGTGAAAGATCTCACCTTGGCTCATGTGAAATCCCACTTACAGGTAAAGTGATAAGCTTGTCTTCTTCTCTCCTTTCCGAATACTTTCAAGTTTTCTTTTTTCATCAGACTATTGTTAGGCTTCTTCTTTTCTTTCTGATCTTTTCCTCGATACTTGCACAGTTTGCCCACTTTGTTCTTATCCCNCCTTTTAAGTTGTCTTTTTTCATAAGTCTATTGTTAGGCTTCTTCTTTTCTTTCTGATCTTTTCCTCGATCCTTGCACAGTTTGCCCACTTTGTTCTTATCCCATCTACAGATTTGTTGTAAAGATTGAATCTTTCTTATTATTGGAAATGGGATAATTACAAAGATTGCATTTTGTTTATAGATATGTAGAGCTTTTGTTTCCATCTTCTTTCATCTACTTTCCTCTTTCTCCTTTGGCTACATTTCATATAGTTCTCATAATCCCTCCCTCCCTCCCCCACTCTGGCTAGCCTCCTTCTCTCTATAATCTTCCAGATTTGTAAGTTCTAAGAGTCAGGAACAGCTTTTTTTGCTTGCCAATCAGAAAACTTTACCTTTAAGGTAGGAAGAGAAAGGAAAAGGTTACTGCGCATCATTACTTCATAATTTTTTCATCATACATCTATAATTACATCTGCTGTTACAATAAATGCATGAAAAGCTGTACTCATAATTAAGATCTTAGATATGCAGCATATAGCTTGTTTTTCTCTTTAAAAAAATTATCTCCGCATTATTAAAATTTATAATCTTAATGATTCTGTCATAAATTTTTTCATATTGCTGCAATTTTGATTAATTATTTCGATATAATTGTTCAAAACTGCAGATGTATCGGACTGTGAAGACCACTGATAAGGCTGCATCTCCAGGTATTTTCTTCTCGAAAATCANCTGTCACAAATTTTTTCATATTGCTGCCATTTTGATTAATTATTTCGATATAATTGTTCATAACTGCAGATGTATCGGACTGTGAAGACCACTGATAAGGCTGCATCTCCAGGTATTTTCTTCTCGAAAATCATAAAAATATGTCCAAGTAGCAGAATTTAAAATCTTGACTGAATATAAATTTTAGTGACATTATTTTTTTTAAAAAAATATGACTAAAATCAACATCTTTTGTCACAAAATATAAGATAAAAAAATGTAATTAAAGTATTTTTAGTTGCATTTTAAATCACAATATTTTCCTTCTGATTTTGTGAATAATTATGATAGGTCATGAAAATGAGCCCATTGAGATATTTGATGACAACTTGCTGGATTTAAATAACACCGTCCGAGGATCCGAATCATCAGCTCAGAAAGGAACACCAGAAGGACAAAATGGAATGAATTCTTATGGTTTGTGGAGCAATTCTTTCAGGTAAATTATTCTTCCCCGCTTTAGCAGAAAGTATTACGTCTGTCATTCGGACGATGTGAATCGCACCACGCTGCTTATTCGATGGCATGGATCTTCGACCACACCTCCAATTTACCTGACATGATATATTTTCTCACACCTTGAGAGCTAAATTTGATTTAATTTATGCTTTCTATGTGCAAACTTGCTTAATTCATTTATTTATTTGGTCTTATTAGGGAAAGGCTATTGCATTTTCATAGTTTTTTTTTCCTCCAATCTTAGGAAAAAGCTGCAAACTTTTTTTAATTTGTGACTTCAATATTCCTAAATTCGGTTATTTACATACATATCACCCAATTACTATGTAATTGCATATCTAACATCTACTTTCTTACATTTATACTGATCAGATCCTTCATATCATATAAAAAATATCTGTATCATGACCTCTAAAACATGAACTATACCTTTTCATCCATAGATGAGATGTTATGTATAAAAATTGAAACTTAGGTTTTAAATATGTAAATATATAGGAATTGAGTGATGTGTATGTAAATCTTTCTAAATTTTATAACTTGTCAATTTAATGATAAAAAAAAATTATTTTGAAAGTAATTTATGTCTAATAATTCTAAACTAAAACTATAGGACAACTTAATGTTTTGGAGCTTTGCTTGCAAAAAAAAAGCTTTTTTATCTCCTACAATATAGCCTTTTTTTTTTTTTAATTGTGGGCTTTGGAAACAAAAAGTGATGCCATGAAAGCAACAAAAATAACTTATTGTTCTGATTAAAGTGCTACTTCTTAGTTAACTTTTTCTTCAAATATTATGAGGATTGCAAATCATTTGTCATGTTGGGAATTGTGCACTTAGAAATTAGACCCACTACAACAAACTTGAATTATAGACAATTTTTTTAATAATATGACTTGAGATTACATCATTAGTTAGATTTTTTTTTTTTAAAGTGTGAAGAAAAGTATCTTTTAGTGGACCTATAAAAATGGAAGAGTAAAGGGGAATAAAAAAAATATTCTAAATTTTGAACCTTAGATCTTTAAAAGCTTTACAAAAATATAAATAATTATTTGCATTAAACCAACTTTAATATATATATTGGAGGTTCGAATCCCGTGGCGCGGGCTCTTCGAATCAAAATCAAGCACACTGGGTTTTCAACTCATATGGGGGAATCGATATTTGGTGCCAACTGGACAAGATATCGATTTCACCTTTCTTTAATATAATAATAATAATAATAATAATAATAATAATAATAATAATAAATTAAAATTATTATGAATAAAGAAAGAAAATAAGATATCACATCATTATTTGTATTAAATCAACTTTAATAAATATAATATTATTATTATTACAATTTTATATTATGACTTCTTTTAGGTATATGAGTTGAAGCTTCCCTCCTCCCTTCATTCCCTTTCACCAAATATATGAATAGCAATATTAATTTATCACCGTTATAAAGTCAAAATTTATTTTTGCATAACATGTAATATAAGATATAATTATGATATGTTGAAAATGATAAATCAATACTCTATTTTTCTATCATATATATATATATATACAAAAATTGATTGACCTAATGATATGAAGACCAAATCTTTCGCGTAGAAGTTATATACATTAAAGTACTCAAAAAGCTAGAGAGATCATTGTATTATTCCATTTGCCTATGATCACATGGTCATTGCACCATCATGATAGTGGAATGAACTCTCCTTGTAGTATACAATGAGCTAAATACCATCTAGGTCAAGTCCCACTACACCAAAAGAAAAAAAAAACCAACTTTTAAATATTTATGAAAGGTGCTATCTTTTTTGCACTCTCATTTGAGAAACAATTTGTAGTTATTACTTAGGAGTATAAGAAATAAAAATAAAAATAAAAGAGTGTCATTTGTTTCTGCTAACAAGGAATTTTTAAAGGTACACCTAATAAAAGGATGATATGACATGAATTAAATATTGTATTTTTTTTTCTGAAGATTTGTGGACCAAAAGCTTGCAAAAGTGGCCTTTGTCAGAAGGCCAGAGGCTTTGGTGCAAAAGCTAAATGATCCTTTTGATATTTCCTAGCAGTTTCCTCTAATTGAGATCAGTAATTGCTGATCACATGGGATTGTGACTTTATTTCAATCCATATATCTCATAAAGCTGCTATCTTACTACAAGCAAATAGTGAAAGATAGTCCCTTTTTTTCTATTTATTTTCTCCTTTTTTCTTTTCACCAGTTATTTCATAAACTAATTTCTATTTGCTGAAATTCACACTGTCTGCATGATATATGGTTGTATCAGCAGAGGGTTGGTTCATGACAAACAAAAGGAATCCAGCGCTGGAAGCATGTCTTCACTGGAGGTACCAATTTCAAGCACATTTTGAGTTAAGATCTTATTTTATTTGAAATATATAATTTAAATAATATTTTTCTATTTTTTTCATTATTATGATAAAAAATTTAACATATAATTGCACAACTTTTCCCATGTTATAACTCTTTCAGGACTTAATTTGAAAGGCTTGGGTGGTTAAAATTAAAGTGTTGTTAGATGAGCATGGTTAATCAGTCATAAAATCCTTAATCCACAAGTGTTATCTTAAAATTGTCTAGGCATTATAAAAAAAAGTGTGATTAGATAATATTTTTAGACTTTAATTAGCTTTAAGAAAGGAGTGATTAGTATTTGATACTAAATCACATCATTTGAAAGTTAACTCAATTTTTTTATAATGATCATGCAAAAACTACATTAATAAGCTATAATTAAAAAAAATGTGTGATCAAATCAACTATAGATATTCTTATTAACTTTTCTTAAGTTTTAAACTATACATAAACAGACTACAATAATTTTGTGTATCAATCACACTTCTTACAAGAAATATGTGACTAAAAATATTTACTAATGAGATATTCTTAAAAATTATGACTAAAAGTTAATATTTTTAGGCTTTTAGCATCATTTTTATCTTAAAAGTTCAATTTTTTTTTTCAAAAACTATGAAAGAAGTAATAAATAGTTTTAACCACAATTTCTTAGCAATGAACCTCAATTGAATCTCATCACATATCTTTCTGCCCATAAAAATGAAAAATCACTCTAACCAAAAATGTGATTAAGAAGAATAGCAAAAAAAAAATTCAATTTTTTGTCTCCCATTCACATAAGGGAGACCATAACCTAACTTTCCAACACCATCCCAAAGTTCTAAAAGTGAAATCTTTAAAATTTTCATTGAAAAGTTATGTGGAAGGGTAATGTAAATTGGTTCAATGTGACAGAGCGAGATGCAATCAAGAAGCTTTGAGATGATTTCAGACATAAACTCTTCCTGCATCTCAGACAGCAGCTCCAAAAAACCCAATCTTGAGTTCACCTTAGGGAGGCCTCATTGATTATAACTTGAAAGGATCAGATCTGAAGAGGTCCCAGCTCCGTCTACCAGCTTTTGCATCAAAAGAAGAAGAAAAAAGATGAACATGGAAGCCATTATTATAGCTAAAGCTACTCAGCAACCAGAGGAGAGAGAGAGAGAGAGAGAGAGAGAGAGAGAGAAATTAAATGTTTGCAAAAGCAAAACAAAGTTGGAAGAGTGAAAAGGCTATGTTCTATGAATCTGTCATCTGGTTTTTCTGTTTTTGGATGCAAAATGAGAAAGAGAGAGAGAGAGAGAGGGTATCTTCTTTCCACAGTCAAAAAAGAAAAGTGCGGGGGTCCTTAATTCTATTGCCATTTGCACGTGCTTTGCTTTTTATTTCCCAACAAAGGGTAAAGTAGAGGAGAGAAAGCTTCATATCTATTCTTCCTCCATTTATTTTGTTGAAAAGAATTGAAAAAAAAAAAAAAAAACTTTTAAAATATTTGTATTTGATTCATGCATTTATAATGAGTTATGAGTGTATGAAGTTTATTAAGTATATTGTCTTTTATAAATGTATCACAATAAAGTCATCATATTATTTTGGTGAATCAAATGAAACCTATGATTATTTAAAGGGAGATGATAATTTTTAAGTAAATATGAGATTTAATTTTGCTAATAAAACTATGAGTTGTGATTACTTTATGTAACTAGTATGTCTACATGCATTTTTTTAAAATTTTTTATTGTTATTAATAATTATATCTCTAAAAATATCTATAATTTCAAACATGGGGTGAATAAAGATACATGATCAACGGATCAACAAGATCAACATCACTTGATCCCATCATCCTAGATTGACTTTGGTGAACTCAATTATTAAGAGGAAGGATTATAGAACAATCTTACCGACCAAGGGAGTCTTTTAAAAGTTATAAGTTGCCTCTTGTTAAATATCACTATAAAATTAAAACTTCCACTTAAGCTAGCATTTGATAGTAGTGATTTTAAAATTATTATTAAAATGGTGAATTACAATGAAACTAGCTCCAAAAGTTCGAAATGGTGCCATAAATGACTTGCTACGATAATCATCATATAGAATGACTATTGTAGCTTTTAATCACCAAACAACTCCAAATTTATATTAGGTTTTTGTTATGGTGTATCATGAAAAAATTAGAATGGGACACTATATGCCAAAATCTAAAGATAAAGAATTAAATTCAATTTAGAATAAAAATAAAAACTTAGTGAATGGCAAATGCCATTGTGGTTTCATAAAATTGGCAAAAATGAATAGAGCATGGCCAATTAATAAAGTTAAAATTCATTAGATCAATTGCACATTTCACTATTAAGAAGAACCTCCAGCTTACTCTTAAGCAATAACACCCTACGATATGAATATGCATGAATATTAGATCAAAGGATGCTTCCTTTTGATGTATATTCAAAGCTCATCTCTAAGAAGGAAAAGGCTAATTAAGAGTACCAATCTTTATCATAAATGTGTAACACACTGTTGTTGTTGATCTGTTATATATTAATTAAATTGGTTGGGTGTGGTCCAATCACTTGCCTGTCTAAGAATAAATTCAAACTTGCTAATAAACCGTGCACCATACAACAATGAAGGTGAATAAAGTACACTTTATCTTATAGGAGACTAAAATTTTCACAAGTGTGATGTCTATTCATATATTTGACTTAGTCTCTCCTCTCAAAGAGTTTTTTTTCTTAATTTCTAACTCCTTTAAGTATTGTAGTAGTGGACACATCGATCATCACACCTATGGCTTGCTTTAGAAAGAGAGATCTTTGCTAAAATCATGTCCTTCTCTATTGAAAAAGGTACTTCAATATGGATTTAGAGTGTAATCTATTTTGGTAAATGTTAAGTTCACTTAGAAAATTGATGTTTGTCATATATCTGACTCGGTGCCTCATCTTAATAAATAAATCCTTATTTCTAACACCAATAATATTGTGATAGAAGAGAGGACACAATGTTACATCTATAGTTTACCTTACAAAGAGAGATCTAAGTTAAGCTCAAGGCCTTCTAATTTGAAAAAGATACTTCAATATGGATGTAAAGTGTAATCAATCTTGGTAGATGTTAAGTTTACCCTAGCAAATTGACTTGAGAATGGGTTTCCTATGGAATCAACTATGTTATAACAAGTGGATTTTATAATATTAGCTAGCCTAAAAGTAAATTAAGAACGTATGTCATGTATAAGCTTTAGCGATGATCTTTACATACTACATATTTTAGCCCAAAAGGTTAAAATGAGATGTTACAATAAATGTCCTAATCATAATATAATCGTATAACCAATTTAGTGAGGTTGAACATCTAAAGGTGTCATCATCCAAAATGAGCCATGACAATGAAAAAGAAACTTTCATAAGAAAATTTATAAAACATGACAGAACAAATGCAATAGCTGAGGCTCCGTGAGGGAAAGAGAGCTGGCAAAGAAAGGTAAAATAGGTTGTCAACTGTCTACTAAGTTAGATTTGAAAAGAGGATAAGTATCTAAGATGAGTTTTTCTGATGAAAATCTTAAACATGTTTAATTNATTACAATTATTATGAATAAAGAAAGAAAATAAGATATCACATCATTATTTGTATTAAATCAACTTTAATAAATATANGGAGAGAGAGAGAGAGAGAGAAAAATTAAATGTTTGCAAAAGCAAAACAAAGTTGGAAGAGTGAAAAGGCTATGTTCTATGAATCTGTCATCTGGTTTTTCTGTTTTTGGATGCAAAATGAGAAAGAGAGAGAGAGAGCGAGAGAGGGTATCTTCTTTCCACAGTCAAAAAAGAAAAGTGCGGGGGTCCTTAATTCTATTGCCATTTGCACGTGCTTTGCTTTTTATTTCCCAACAAAGGGTAAAGTAGAGGAGAGAAAGCTTCATATCTATTCTTCCTCCATTTAATTTGTTGAAAATAATTGAAAAAAAAAAAACTTTTAAAATATTTTTATTTGATTCATGCATTTATAATGAGTTATGAGTGTATGAAGTTTATTAAGTATATTGTATTTGATAAATGTATCACAATAAAGTCATCATACATGATCAATGAGATCAACATAAGTATAAACTATGAGTTATGATTGCTTTATGTAACCAGTATCTCTACATGCATTTTTTTAAATTTTTTATTGTTATTAATAATTATATCTCTAAAAATATCTATATTTTCAAACATGGGGTGAATGAAGATACATGATCAATGAGATCAACAAGATCAACATCACTTGATGCCATCATCCTAGGTTGACTTGGTGAACTCAACTATTAAGAGGAAGGATTATAGAACAATCTTACCGATCAAGGGAGTCTTTTAAAAGTTATAAGTTGCCTCTTGTTAAATATCACTATAAAATTAAAATTTCCACCTAAGTTAGCATTTGATAGTAGTGATTTTAAAATTAGTATTAAAATGGTGAATTACAATGAGACTAGCTCCAAAGTTAGAAATGGTGCCACAAAAGATTTGCTACGATAATCATCATAATAGAATGACTATTGTAGCTTTTAATAACCAAAAAGCTCTAAATTTATATTAGGTTTTTGTTATGGTGCATCATGAAAAAATTAAAATGGGACACTATATGCCAAAATCTAAAGATAAATAATTAAATTCAATTTAGAATAAAAATAAAAACTTAGTGAATGGCAAATGCCATTGTGGTTTCATAAATTTGGCAAAAATGAATAGAGTATGGCCAATTAATAAAAGTTAAAATTCATTAGATCAATTGCATATTTCACTATTAAGAAGAACCCCCAGCTTACTCTAAGCGATAACACCCTACGATATGAATATGCATGACTATTAGATTAAAGTATGCTTCCTTTTGGTGTATATTCGAAGTTCATCCCTGAGAAGGAAAAGGCTAATTAAGAGTACCAATCTTTATCATAAATGTGTAACACACTGTTGTAGTTGATCTGTTATATATTAATTAAATTGGTTGGGTGTGGTCCAATCACTTGCTTGTCTAAGAATAAATTCAAACTTGCTAATAAACAGTGCACCATACAAAAAAAGAGGTGAATAAAGTACACTTTATCTTATAGGAGACTCAAATTTTCACAAGTGTGATGTCTATTCATATATTTGACTTAGTCTCTCCTCTCAAAGAGTTTTTTTTTTCTTAATTTCTAACTCCTTTAAGTATTGTGGTAGTGGACACATCGATCATCACACCTATGGTTTGCTTTAGAAAGAGAGCTCTTTGCTAAAATCATGTCCTTCTCTATTGAAAAAGGTACTTCAATATGGAGTTAGAGTGTAATCTATTTTGGTAAATGTTAAGTTCACTTAAAAAATTGATGTTTGTCATATATCTGACTCGGTGCCTCATCTTAATAAATAAATCCATATTTCTAACGCCAATAATATTGTGATATAAGAGATGACACATTGTTACATCTATAGGTTGCCTTACAAAGAGAGATCTATGTTAAGCTCAAGGCCTTCTAATTTGAAAAAGGTACTTCAATATGGATGTAAAGTGTAATCAATCTTGGTAGATGTTAAGTTCACCCTAGCCAATTGACTTGAGAATGGGTTTCCTATGGAATCAACTATGTTATAACAAGTAGATTTTATAATATTAGCTAGCCTAAAAGTAAATTAAGAACGTATGTCGTGTATAAGCTTTAGCGATGATCTTTACATACTACATATTTTAACCCAAAAGGTTAAAATGAGATGTTACAATAAATTTCATAATCATAATATAATCGTATAACCAATTTAGTGAGGTTGAACATCTAAAGGTGTCATCATCCAAAAGGAGCCATGAAAATGAAAAAAAAAACTTTCATAAGAAAATTTATAAAACATGACAGAACAAATGCAATAGTTGAGGCTCCGTGAGGGAAAGACAGTTGGCTAAGAAAGGTAAAATAGGTTGTCAACTATCCACTAAGTTAGATTTGAAAAGAGGATAAGTATCTAAGATGAGTTTTTCTGATGAAAATCTTGTACATGTTTAATTAGAAACTCCTAGTCGAAAGGGAAAGTTATAAATAGGTATAGTCAAGATCTTTACTTCAAAAGGTGCTTTGTGGAGAGTTTGATATTAAGAGTTTCAGTTAGTTCAGTATTTTAGTAAGTATGGAGCTCTAAGGATTTGTAAGTTCAAATAACTTTATGGGCCAACTTTTTAATGAAACTACAAGCAAACACATTGCTACTCGTAACTTCTTCTATGAACAAGTTTTTTTTGAGATTACCAAAGAGTTTTGTAGTAGAAAATTTATTGAATTGCAGTAGCAAATTTTATGTCAAAAAATTCTCTAGAAAATTACATGTAATTCTAGACAAATATTTCAACTTCTACACTCTTCTCCCATTATTCNTGAACATCTAAAGGTGTCATCATCCAAAATGAGCCATGAAAATGAAAAAAAAAAACTTTCATAAGAAAATTTATAAAACATGACATAACAAATGCAATAGCTGAGGCTCCGTGAGGGAAAGAGAGTTGGCTAAGAAGGGTAAAATAGGTTGTCAACTATTCATTAAGTTAGATTTGAAAAGAGGATAAGTATCTAAGATGAGTTTTTCTGATGAAAATCTTAAACATGTTTAATTAGAAACTCCTAGTCGAAAGGGAAAGTTATAAATAGGTATAGTCAAGATTTTTTACTTCAAAAGGTGCTTTGTGGAGAGTTTGATATTAAGAGTTTCAATTAGTTCAATATTTTAGTAAGTATGGAGCTCTAAGGATTTGTAGGTTCAAATAACTTTATGGGCCAACTTTTTAATGAAACTACAAGCAAACACGTTGCTACTCGTGACTTCTTCTATGAACGAATTTTTTTGAGATTACCAAAGAGTTTTGTAGTAGAAAAATTATTGAATTGAAGTAGCAAATTTTATGTGAAAAAATTCTCTAGAAAATTACATGTAATTCTAGACAAATATTTCAACTTCTACACTCTTCTCCCATTATTCATTTCTATTATAACCAACATGCAAAATCTCACATTCATTGCCCATTTATGTGACATTTCTCATCTCAATTTGGCTCATAAAGATCCACTAAGAACATTTTCTATTGTTAAAAGTAATGCAAAAAAATAAAATCACACAACAAGTAACAAATCAAAATGGAGTGATTTACATGGTTTGACACAAATATATCTTCCCACATCCACGGGGAGGGGTTATTCCACTATCAACATGTGGGGAGAGACGAAAAAATAGTTGAAGTATGATTAAAATTCCACACATACACATCAGTCAGAATCATTTATTTAAATAAAAGAAGATTTTGACATACAAATTTGGAATATTTCAAATATAGAAATGATCATGTAATTAGATCTCTTCTAATTAGATTACCTATTATCAATCTTCTTAATATTGAAATGATCATGTAATTAAATCTCTTTTAATTATATTACCTAATATCGTTCTTCGATAGAAAAGTTAATGTAGCAAGATTTTCTGTAATTGTGTTTCAAGATATCATAAAATATCACTATTAGATTAATTAATAGTTTTCATAAAAAAACTTATCTTATTTCACTACCAGATAAGTGAGAGATGCCCAAAATTAGCTCCAATTTCAAAACGATCACACTAAAATGGTTGTCTACGTATGCCTTGCACGAATGGATCAAGTCTCACGTAGTTTCTCAAAATCTCATTTTTGTCATCCCATTCTGTTGCAGTGTTCTCAAGTGGTGTCCTATTTTAACTCTCTCACACTCCTGCAAGAATGCATCTAATGTGTATTTACCCTTATTTTCTTACCTAATATACGACATCTTTTCACCAATCTGAGCCTCAATCAACTTTGCCCAAATCATGGAAAATCTCCAGCACCTCACTCCTGCATTTCATGGGATAAACTCAAACATATCTGGAGTAATAATCAATAAAAAAAAAATAAAGTATCTTCTTCCGCTGAATAATATCGTCTTTCTTAGACCCCAAATATCTATATAAACATATTCTAAAATACTCATTATAATGTGACCTGATGCACTGGTTATAATATTTCGTCTTCTGCCACAATAGTTTCGGATAATTTTTTTTTCTAAGCACAATCCTATATTTTCATCACAATTTATAATACCTAACATTGTGATATTCATCTTTATTAGAAAAAAATTGTATTGCTTGTTATTAAATATTTATGCATTATGATTTTTAATTATATATATAAAGACAGAAAAAGAAGTTGGTATAATACTCTTAAATACATTTACTCTATACAACACCTTAAGTTTCAGACACCTTTAAAAGCATAAAGCATTCTCTCTCTCCATCTCTTCCTCTCTCTCACTCCAATCCCTTCTAGGCTATCTCTTTTTCACAGGTTTATGCATCGATCCATGGGGGTCACCACTGAAATACACAGTAGAGAGAGAAACAGAGGACTGTAGAGGTGCAGCCTTTGCTTTAATCCCTGGGGAGGTGGGAGTTCACATTATTTTTGCATCATTAGTCTATCATGCCATCTCTGCCTCCACATATTAGCTCTCTCTCTCTCTCACCATATTCTCTCTCTTACCATTATTCTGTACGTGTTTCTCTTTCCAATTGCTTGCTCATAAGCTGCTGCTTCTTCCTGAAAAATCAAGACAAAAGTGGTCAGCACCAACCCTCGTCAGGATCCGTTCCTCATCAAATGGGCCTGATCCCGTTCAATATTTATTTCTAATTAAGTTAAATTATATTATTGTATCATGTTTTTTATTATATTATATTTATTTTCGAAAGAAAAATAAAATTTATCTTATGCTGGAGCTATATTTAAATGCAACATTTAAATTTATGTAGACATACATGTATATATAAAAATATGTTAGCATAAATCTCAAGGCTGATGAAAGGCTCGAGAGGACAATAATGATGATCAGTCATGGTTGTTGACGACTGTCTTGAGCCGGATGTTGGCAAGGAAGGCGTTTTGTTTGAACAATAGGCAGAACGTGTCAAGAGATTTTCCACAGGACAAGGATCAACATTCATGACCATCGACAAAAGGCGCTCTTTCGGATTAGTTATCGATCGAGTCAATGCTTACCAGACGGACGGCAAACTCTTACCTATCGAATCAGTGCCTCAAAATTATTATATGTTAATAACTCTATAATTAAGAAAAAGTCCTTCTGAAAAGTCAATGATAAAAAGACTGATATGTACTTTTGTAATATTAGAACCTATGTTTATAAATAGGGACTCATATCATGAATAAATGTTGGACTCTCTTTTACTCTTTCATATTGTGCTCCATCTCTTTCTAATCACTTCCTAACAAAATGTTCTATTTCTTGTGTGTATTTCTTGTACACTTTAGGATTTAATATATATATATATATATATATNCCTTTTTTTTATATTGACCTTTTTTTTATATTTTTTTAGGTTTTTTATTACTTAGTAAATCGGAATATATTTCATAATTTTTGTATTCATGTTTAACTTTTACATTATCAAGCAAAAAATCAGAAAACAATAAAAGCGATAAACATTTGATAATTTGATCATTTTTATAGTTTAATTCAACAGTATAAAAATAAGTTTGAGATCGTTAAAATATCAAATTTTAAGGAGACAATATTTCGTCCGGACACTCAATCACCAGCAGCCAATCTCCATAGAATAAATTTCTTTTTTTTTCGCTCTACAAATATTAATTATTAGTTTTGCTTTAAAAAGGGTGATTAGAAAATATTTTTTATTATATTTTTATAAAACTTAATCATTTTTACATGGTCAACAAAAACATTTATTCATGGCTAATTAATAGTAAATGACAATCAGTCAAACATGAGTGTAATTAATTTATTTAATTTTTTTATTACAATCATGCCCCCACCTATTTAAAGCTCATATGCAAATGTCATAATATGCCTATAACAACTTTTATTATAAATTCATTAAAAAAGTAATTTTTGGGTAATGTGAAGACCCGGTCCACCAAAATTTAATTAGCTTCCTAATTAAGAATCTCACCTACCGCTCACATACCTTTCCACATACCGTTTACCTACCACATCTCACCTACCGCTCTCATGGTTTCTATAAATAACCTCTTTTGCCTTGAAGGAGAAGCCAAGTCAAGTCCTCTTGAAAGCTAAGATAAAAAGAGGAAAAGAGAGAGAAAGGAAGGGAGAGAAGAAAAATATATTTTCTTGTAAACGTCGAGGCGCTCAACGGTGTAATTCCTCGAAGTATTAAAATCCTCTGCAGGTCCGTGGATTTAGGCAAATTTGCCGAACCACGTAAATCTGTGTGTCATTCTGGTGTTTTTTCTGTGTGTAATTTTTTTCGTTTCATTTTTTACTTTATTATCGTCATTTTTCACGACAATAATAAATAATCTAATTATTTCTATTTTAGCAAACTAAATAGTCCTTAGTTTCAAAAGTAAAAAAAAGGTTAGGGCTTTAATGGTGGTGAATGGCATGCATGGTACAACAATAATTCTGTCTATTTAAAAAGGTTGCCTATGTTAGCTGAATTCATAAAAAAGCAAGATAATAAGAAGCATATTTCTATAAAGATCGTAAATTTGGTCTATTAAATAATTAAATGTTGCCAAAAAAAAATATTTTAATATGAACCCTAATCCCTAGATGGAATGTATAGAGGTCAAGAAAAAGCAAGATGTAATGGGTCATTTTGATTAGACATTATGAATGATATGGATAAATTATTTATATCAAGAGTCTTACTTTTGACTCATACTACATTCCTTCTCTCCCTCTCCCTCTCTATCTTTCTCTCTCTAGGAATTAAAATTTGTAATTAGTAAGAAAAATATTAAATATTTTATTTTATTGCTAAAAATTTATATCAATCTAAAATAATTAACAAGATTTGCATGAATACCAATTAATTTCTATGTATTTATATATAATGCCTACACATTAATTTTTATAAACGAGGGTTGGGCGGTGCAAATGTAAAAAAATAAAATTTAATTGTTACATAATTTAAACCATATGAATTGGGTGGTATGAAGATAGCTCTTGTTCTTGCTCGAATGGATTTAAATATTTTTTGTTTTTTGTTCAAAATTGACTCATTTAAATTAGTTAGAAAATATAGATAGGGTTAGAATCGAACGTGGGTCATTCATGCAATAAAAAATAAAAATTCACATGACCACATAAGTAATAATGACTTTAATTTAGATATAAATACATATAATATATTATTACATAAATAAAATATATTTTTTATTTCGAGCTATAATGTGTCGAACAATCATTATTTTGTAATTC
Organism: Phalaenopsis hybrid cultivar; assembly: GCA_002079205.1. Lineage (NCBI taxonomy): Eukaryota > Viridiplantae > Streptophyta > Magnoliopsida > Asparagales > Orchidaceae > Phalaenopsis > Phalaenopsis hybrid cultivar. Next base: position 87,769 of record JXCR01136849.1, read on the forward strand.
CAACATAATGGAATTATTAAATGCCCCTCTATAGCTCTTCATTAGCACTTAATGATTTTTTATATTGTTATTTTATGCAAGAAGTAAAACACTTTTTGACAGGGAGTGAAATGCAAAATGTACATTAATGATTTAGAAATCCATTACAGTATGATTGGCAAGTGAAAGAGGCACAGCTACAGAGGCAGCTCGGGTTTTGGGCCATGTGATGATGGCGACCGGACCGGATCTTGGACTCCAAACCGGGCCGGTTGGTCGTCGCGAAGGACGAGGGTTGCCTGAATTTCATTTATGTCTTCTAATAAATGAAGTTAAATATTATATATATTTATATTTTTAATATTTAAAGGATGGAATTTTTTTTTTCTCTTATGTAAACTTTTTTAGCTCTACGCAATTAGAAATCGAACCGTACGAGCGATCACATGAGGATATGATTGTGANCCCTATATAACTCTTCATTAGCACTTAATGATTTTTTATATTGTTATTTTGTTTAAGAAGTAAAAAAGTTTTTTGATAGGGAGTGAAATGCAAAATGTACATGAATGATTTAGAAATCTATTGCAATATGATTGGCAAGTGAGATGGGCACAGCTACAGAGGCAACTCGGGTTTTGGGCCATGTGATGATGGCGACCGGACCGGATCTTGGACTCCAAACCGGGCCGGTTGGTCGTCGCGAAGGACGAGGGTTGCCTGAATTTCATTTAAGTCTTCTAATAAATGAAGTTAAATATTATAACTTTTTTTTTTAAAAGATTTAAAGGATGGATTTTTTTTTAATGTAAACTTTTTTAGCTCTACGCAATTAGAAATCGAACCGTACGAGCGATCACATGAGGATATGAATGTGACCTCATTAGCTCTACGCTCTAGGATTGTCATCTTAGCATTGCGCGATGATTCAACACACACACAGATGAAAATAAATCAACATGTGATGACACTAAAAGTTTTTACGTGGAAAATCTGTAAAGAAAAAAAAACCAAGGGGTATGGTCAAGTTATAAAAAATCCACTATAAGTCGACGATTGCAGAGGCCCCTTATCCCCAAATGGGAAAGAGTTACTAGACTTTCCAAGGTACAACGTTGGCTAACGACGTCTAGTTAGCTGTGATCGACGGAGGTTGGCGATGGTCAACGATAGTCAACAACAATCGATGACGGTCGGTGCTGGTCGACAGAGGTCAACAGTGGTCGCAAACGGTCGGTGGTCAACTGAGGTCAGCAGTGATCAGCGGTGGTCAACGGTGGCAGACAGAAGTCGGTTGTGGTCGTAGACGGTCGGTGGTTGACATAGGTCAGCGGTGATCGGCGGTGGTCAACGTTGGCCGGCGGTAGTCAGCGGTGGTACACAGAAGTCGGCGGTGGCAGATATGATGTTGGACTTGAACTCCTTCTCAAAGCCTCAAGTTCTCTCTCAAGCTTCTCCCTCCTCCCCTCATGTGAGGGGTGGGGCTCTAATTATAGTATTTAAACTGCAGTTAATGCGAGAATATGAGTCATTTTGATCGGACGGTTCGGATAGCTTCCCTCGATCATATGGCGTTTGATGGACATTTAAGTGCTTTAACGATGTCAGAATTAAGCAATCCTGGACTCGTTGGATTCGTCTTATCGAGACGTCCATTTGACCTTTCAAATGCCTCTGGAAATCCTCTAAGAGTGTTTTAATGATTTGATCCCGGATTGATCTGACTCGGATTGACCTAGTTTTTATATCATTGTTTGTTTTATCGAGTCAGTCAATTTGACCATAAGTTTGCTAAAATCGGAGCCCTGGATGACTTTTTTCAATATTTGAATATTTATTGCTTAATATATTGTCTTGAGATTCGTGTCGGATGATAAAAATTTATTTGTGTCATATCAGTAGCCCTCTTATTTTCGAGCGAGTCCAATTTCATCGTCCGAAAAATATCCATGTTCAACGTTTTTCATTTTTCAATTTATATATATATATATACACACACTTTACAACTTAAGTAATAGAATAAGATAAATCCAAACATAAATGAAGTATAGCATAGCTCAGGTTGTGGGATTTTCCCTGCGGGTTCGAATCCTGCGCCAAACAAAAATATAAGAATTTTTTGCTGGGCTGAATTTCGGACCCGGTGGGCCGGAAAATCGAAAATTTAAAGGGAGAACCGAAAATTGAAATAAATGATGCAGTTTATATATTTTATGTTAGAAATTGTTTTTTTTTTTAATGAGCTGCAGTTTTTTTTAATTACTTTAATGGGTTAGTTCTTTTTGAGTCTATAAATAGGCAAAAGAGAGAAAAATGGTGGAGTTATCATCTCTGCTTAGCAGGTGATTCGAGATTTCCCAAAAGAAGCAAGTTGTCCTCATCTTGCGTAGCAGATAAGTAACGAGATCTTCTTTCATGTTGTGGCGAAACGTTGCGGCGAAATATTACGGTGAAGTGTTGCGGTGAATCGTTGTGGCGAGGTGTTGCGGCAAAGCATTGCAGTGTTGTGTCGCGGCGACATGTTGCCACGGTGCGTCGCGCCGATGCGTTACTACGAGGCGTCGCGACGTCTTGATGCGTTGGGGAGGTGTGCAGCAGCGACGCGTTGCAGCGGTGCTTCGCAGCGATGTGTTGCCATGAAGCGTCATGGTGGGGCGTCGAGGCGAGGCAACATGTTGCGGTGGAGCGTAAATACTTTAGTTGTGGGATTGAAACTTTCCCACAGACGACGTCAAACTGATGTGCGCTGAATTCCCATACATCACTAAAACGATAATCCATTACTCTATCGCTACAAAATTTATAGCACACATCAGTACTAATAATAATAATAAATGAATAAAAATTTGAAAAAAAAACTAATTTATTTTAATACTAACTAAGAAATTATATTCATTAATTAAAACAATATTTACCTACATACCACAGATTCTTATATATTTACTTATTTAACATCTAGAATTCAATTATTAAACATTTATGCATTTAAAGGTGTATTTCTCATTTTAAAAGTTAAAATAGTGAAATTAAAAAAATGATTGGAAAATGCATTTTTGTTTATAAATTTAAGGGGGCCACACCTATATTCTATTAATACAAATTGTAGCTACATGCTATCTCAAACAAGGTCAAAAATAGAAAATAAAAATCAAACAAAATAACATTCAGTTATAAAAAATGAAGGAAACAATCGACAAACTTTGAAATGTAGACCTAAATACCTGGATGGATGATGTACTTCGCAATAGAATCACGAATCAAAGATTAGTAGATCTTGCTTGGGGGCCTAATCACAGTGTTACAATGTGACAAATATTTGATTTCATATGAGTTCCTAGTGTGAAGGAAAAAAAAACATATAATTGTGGTGTCAGTTTTAAAGGAAACACACACACGGATAGCGAGATTTGTCATTATGATGTACTTAACGAAGTCATTCAATTGCAATATCTTAGTAATGTCAGCTACATTGTGTACTTGTTTAACTCTCCGTGTTTCAATCCTTTTTCGAATTGAGGAATCCGAACACTTACGTCTTATGATACCATTGAAGTCAACTAAGCAGATGATATGCGAAGTTTGATCCATTTATTCCGGCACGCCAAGTTGCTTAGGTTTATTACCTTCAATTCCCTGATGGAGCAAGGGGTAAAGTTGATTGGGTTGTGGCTATGAAGAATAAACCAAAGAAAACTATTGAGTTGCATAGTAATATAAAACCAGTTTACCAGTAAGAAAGTATGTCAGATTTTCGTATCACAAACGATGAAGCATTTGTGCTACAGGATAGGTTCATCTTCAATGACAAGTTCGTCTAATGAAACTTAATAACAATAGTATGTGAATTTGGATTAATGGTTACTACTACTTTTCTTCTTTTAGTTATGTTGATATAGTTTTAGACATAGCTGCTACTCAAAATTTACTTTTTCTTTTCTTTTTTGTACTTTCCATTGTTTGCTTTTATTTTTGCTCATTATTATTTTTGTTGCAAATAATAATGTCCTTCCTTCATTTACAAATAACCACAAATGGTGCAAGTGGTCAGTCACATGAGAGATCCCATGTTATGGGAACATACACATAATGGAGCAAGAAGAGGGGGGCATTTTCTTCTACTAATACTTCCACTATTGTTTCCACACCTTCTCCCCCACCTATTGTTTTCGCACATCCTGTGACACTTGCTCCCCACTTTGGGGTGGCCTGGGCCTTTTCTTCTTATGAGAGAAAGAGGGAGAAGAGTCGGGCGATGGAGGGAGCTAGGGAAGCTGCGCTTCACATTAGAGGATTAGTCCCCCATATAGAGCATTACAAGAGGGGGGTAAGCTTCTTTTAAATATTTATAAATTTAATTTTTGATGTAAATATGGGGCGCTAATCGATCGTATATTCTACACAGGCTAAGGAGTTGAGTCGTGAGCCCTTTGTTTCTGAGCGGCACGTCCGAACTCATCGTCGTCTGAGGACACAACAATAGGTCTCGAAGTATTCCCGTCGGGCTGCTGTAAGTAAAAAAAAAAGAAATTTAAACTTTATTTTAACTCCTACTACTCAAAATTTCAATTAAACATTCGTTTTAATTTTGTAGGAGTTTAGCAGCTCCAAAAGAGGCACTTGACCACTTAGCACGAATCTTCCCGGTAGCAGCGGAAGTCGTTCTACCACTTCACAGTTTGAGTTTGAGCTATGGATTCAGGCATCAGGGGAGAAGAAGATGAGGGTTTATGGCCATAGTGTGCAGGACATAGCCTTCGAGGCAGAGATCTCCCGTGGTCTCATACTGAGTTCCTCGAGCTTCTTACAGCCAGATCAGAATGTTATAGCCAGGAACGTCGCTACAATGAGCGAAGTGATCTGTTAGTTGCCCGCATAAATGGTAGAAGGCCGACATAGGGTCGAAGACTCTATAGCGCACATCGTCGTCGGGGCAAGCAACCAATGATATCCGTAGAGGTGGAAGAGGAGGAGAGGGAGGGAGATGACGATTAGGAATTACTTTTTGTGTTTATTTATTTATTTATTAGCATTACTTTGAATATTTAGTCTGGATTTTTTTGTTTATTTTGTTGTTGTTATTGGGGACGATTTGTTATTCTATGACTTTGCATTATTGATATTCATTTGAGTTATAATCTGTGTTAATGTTGATTACTTGTGACTACATAAAATATTATTGCATTGTGAAATATATGTATCGTGTAGGTTATGGAAATGTAAATTTCCTTTTACATTTTTATTTTTGTATTATAATTTGCATCTTATTTGTGTCCAACAATCTAACGGAAAAAACGGAAATTCTTTCATGTCTTTATTCAATATTATTTATCGCTAATCCGACGCTACCATTAACGACCAATTTTTCAACACCAAATTTGGATGCATACATAGCCTCAACGACAACGGATGCAACGTCAACTCAAATACAACGCAAAAAATTTACGACAAATTATTTCGACGAAAATTATACTATCGACCCCTGTTTTACTTGTGAAAAAAAAATTAGGCGTAAATTCGATGTAATGAAGACGATAACACTAAAATATCATCGAGTTAGCCTGCGATTAAAGTTTGATATGTTAGACACAAATTCTTCAAATTCTTGTAGTGTTAGTAAGGAGTTTAGCACGTTAGAGCATGTATAAACCGGTTGACTCCCCTAAACATGTTGGTTATTATCGCACAACCCAAACGACAAAAGAATTTGCAACCAAAGAATGAGATAGAAATAAAGTATGTTGCAAAGTTTGCAACAAAGGAAAGGTCCAGTGATATCCTATCTTTCATCCACATGATAATTATAGTTATCTACAAAATTTGAAAAAAAAAAAAACAGAAGTAGTATTTGTCTATATTCATTCAAGAGCATGTGTAGTATCTATGGAACTGAAAACCCAAAGGCAAAACTAAAGCCAATTGTTCAAGATCAATAAGAACAATGAGTGTGTCAAAGTAAACCCATATAAGTTCTTAGCCAAGGATAGCTGATCAAGCACCCAAATCCTGTTTTGAGTCATCACAACCCCAAAATGATAAAAGAAATATGCAGCCAAAAGTAAGTAGAGATGAAGTCCATGATAATGAATGTAGATAAAATATCACCAAAACAAAAATCCAGTGCAAACGAAGCTTGAACAAAGAAGAACAAAATAACCAAAGAAAGAGAAGAGTCGAGCCAGATTCAATACATGTCCTCCCATGTAACAATATCAGCCGCTTATTTGAAGTGACAATTCCTGCTTATCAATCAAATGGTAAAATGAACCTTCCTTTTGATAATATCCTCTTCCATTTACACAGGCAAAAACTGATGGAGTCAAGAGACGAATAACAAGACAATGGAGTGATCCTGCGGTGGAGCCGACCTAACAAAAGAGTAGATTCCGCGAGGTATCTCTAACCATCCCGTGAAGACCAAAAGACTCCTCACTAGGGATCAAAGATGGTCAATATGGTCGATCAGCCGACTGAACTCTACCGACCAAACTCAGCTGGCCATCACCACGTTAATCTGCATCTACCTAGCTTAGCCGATCTAGCCAGAAGGCAGTCAGACAAAAAGCTTTTGTTTGTAAAATACCATAAATACCCTAGTGTCAGATGGGAGTAAAAAATGTAATATATATCATCATTGTACTATCTTCTCTATAAATAAAAGAAATAATTTATCAAGAAGATACACAATTAAATGTTTTTTTATTACTATACATATTTCTCTATTTCTACTTCTTTTTCCTCATTTATGCTTCATTCCTTGGGTTTGATTCACGGACAATCTCAGATTCAACAGTGTGGTATGTATGTACATGACCCAAAATTAAAGAATAATTTCACATCGCTTTGCCTCTCTCGCACGTGTGGTGCGCACACAAAAATTAACTATTTATAAAACTTGATCTTGCTCTCTCTCTCTCTCTCTCTCTCTTTCTCTCTCTAGCAAAATTTAACTATTTACAAAACTTTTGCCCTCTTATCTCAATTAAAAAAAATCTCACTCAAATATCAACATTCATTGCAGAACTCAACTTATATTTTTTGCTTTTGTCAGAAACGCAAGAGTTTTGTTAGGTATGGCTCATATACTAGATAAGGGACAGATGCTGGAGCGGAACGGAGCTCTTGAGTAGAGTTGAGCGGAATAAAGACATCAAACGAGGCCATTGCTAGACAGCCGAAGGCCATCCAAACAAACTCTACAACCGATCACACACCCAACACTACGAAGGCCACCCCGCTAACGGCTCCATCCATCTTCACGAGGATCAAAGAAGACAAGTGAAGGCCCCGCACCACCGATCATCCCAGTATCATGAGTCCCGAGGCAATCCTAAGCTCCTTTGAGAAACCCCATTGAGGATGTGCAAGGCAGAGATAATGTACATCATTCAAGATAAGTTCTTCAGAAAGGCAACAATGATGAGAGCTGAAGCTTTTTTTCGAGATAACAAGAAGTGTTGCAAATATCACTGAGATCACTGGCATGACACAAAGGAATGCAGACACCTGCGGAGCTTGATCGAAGAGTTTATAAAGGAGGGGAAGTTAAAGGAATTTGTCGCCCCTAGAGCAGCGAGCCAGAGACAGGGCAAAGCTCCCGCGAGAGGAACTACCGACGAACCCGTCCGCACCAACGTCATTCACATCGCGGGATACATGCCTGGAATCTTTGGAGAAGGTGAACCACCCATGAGGGTAAATCGGAAGAGACCAAATAGGGGAACTCTCACAGCCTTTGTCCCAAAACCCAAGGGCCACCAATCTATTTAATTTACTGATGAAGATATGCCCTCAAAGAGAAATCCATATAACGAAGCTATTACGATAACAACAATAATCAATAATTATCAAGAATGAAGCATCATCGATACCGGGAGCTCTGTGAATGTACTGTTCAAGCAGGTATTTGACAAGCTGAGTCTCACTACAGATCGAAAGACTTCATATGTCGGATCACTGTATGGATTCTCAATTGAAAGGAAGTGTTGGGGATAATCAAGCTCCCAGTAAGTTGAGGGGAAAATGAAAAGCAATTTATGCTAACAGAGGATTTCCTCGTCGTGGATCCCCCCGTCCCCAACATACAACGCTATATTTGGTCAACCGCTCCCTCTCACCAACATACAACACTATATTCAGCCGACATCCCTGAATGATTTCGGGGCGGTGGTCTCTATTTATCATGTCGCTGTCAAGTCTCCTGGAGACAGAGAAATCATCAAAGTCAGGAGTGACCTTGAAAAGTCTCCAATCTGCTACTTGCGAGCCATAAGCAACATAGAACATGATCCTCTGAACATCCAGAAAGCAAGGGAAGGTGGCGTCGAGACCAATGAGACGCCTGTGAAGTCCCAACTATCGAGGGGGAGCAAGTAAATGTTTTCTAATAAGTGAAACTTTTGATGCAGGACATAGGGAGCTTTTGATTCAGTCCCTCCAAGAAAATCGGGATGTCTTCGCATGAATGGACGTTGAAATGCCATTGTGTCGGTCAAAGTTGTCTGCCATAGATTGAATGTCAACCCAGGGACTAGAAGCTCGACCATGACATTAGTGAGACCCACCCGAGATGAGGTAAGAAAGCTGAAAGAGGCAGGATACATTTGAGAAGTGTAGTACCACATCTGGGTCTCCAATGTGGTCATGGTTCAGAAGGCTAACAAAAAATGAAGGATGTGTGTGAAATTCACCAATCTGAACTCAGCCTGCCCGAAAGGCGCATGCCCACTACAAAGGATTAATGCACTGATTGATTCGGCGGTTGATCATTCATTCCTAATCTGCCTCAACGCGTTCTCTGGCTTACACAAGATTAAAATGCATCTTGGTGACGCAAAAAAAAATCTTTTTTAATACTTGTGATGGAGTCTACTATTATAATGTAATGTCCTTCAGGCTTAAGAATGCGGAGGCGACTTACAAATGCCTCGTGGATGTAAGTTTGCTGATTAAAAGAGAAGAAACATTGAAGTGTATGACGATGTGCGCTAGTTAAGAGTCAATCGACCAAGCAACAAATTAAAGATCTAAGAGAAACCTTTCTAATACTTAAAAGTTTTAACATGAAATTAAACCCACTAAAATGTATCTTTGGGGCCATTACAGGCAAATTATTGGGATACTTGCTAACCCCTAAAGTCATATAACCTAACCCAGAAAAGATCAAAGCCCTCTTCGTCCATGCTATGCACCGCTTTAAAACTGGCCTGAAGGCTATGTAGGAAGTTAAAAGACAAATTTTAAAATCTTGAATATTTTAATCCTAAATTTTAATTAGTCTTAAAATTTTATTAGAATTTTATAAAAAAGTTTACAATTTTAGGTCCTTAGAGAGCTTAAAAGGTCTGCAAGATTCCTAGACAACCCATAAAATTAACAAAAAAAGGAAAAGTAATTCAAGCGCACAGGCAGGAAAAAAAGACAGTAAAACTAGCCAAATATGAAAAATAAAAGGCAGTGTCGTTGGAACGACAACATATCCCAGAAACAGAAAAAGACAGTCAGACACCGCAAAAATGCACGTCTTGTCCTAATTCTATACATAAATGAGATTTAAAATTAAGTTACAGGACACGAGCAAACAACTTTTGATCCCTGTCACGTGGTTTCACTCGTCTAACACCTCAAAACCGGTGTCCGTACCTTATTTCTAATACAGACTCGACCTGCATGAAAACAGTGTTAGCAGGAAAACCAACAAACACGCAACACATATGAGCAATGTCTGTTGGGATAAGCTAAGCAGCGCTTGTTAGTATATAAATCATTACATTGCTACTGCCTGTTATAAGTGCAGTATGTATTTTAAGCATGATTTCCTGTAAGAAGACCAACCTAATATACTACCATGCACATAAAAAATGGGAAGAATACAAGCACACCAAAAACACAAAAGATGTTGTCTGGCTAGAGGAACCAAACCAGCAAAAAACTACACCCAGGATATTGAAAAAGACTAGATAGCCTCCTAATCGTTAGCCCAACACACCAACTAACGTAGTGTCCTAACATAGCATCTAAGTAAATGCAGAGTGATGTCAGAAGGCTAGCGTATGTTTTAAGGGGGTCCTCGTCATCGGCCCCAACCTAAAAATCCAAGGATTCTAAAACGAGCCACTAGATGTAGGTTTTGAAAAGTTAACCTCATGTACAATTTAAGATAATTATGCAAGTAACTTCAACATAGATTTTAAAAATATGATGTGTATAAGTAATAAAAATATAGATTTTAATACTTTCAAAATAGTTCCTAAGAAATAAAAAACCTAAGTGGCCCCTATTAGATCCATTGAAACCTTAGCACAACATAAGTGTGGTAATCACGACACAGTCATGCCGGTCAACGATCTCAGGCGACTGCTAAGATTTCGGTATAGTAACGCCCAGATTGCAGCGTAATTATATTGTAGTCTTTGTTTGATGGACGTGGTCACGCTGCCTTCAAGCGTGGTCACACTGACCACAACCCATTTAGGTTGTTTGGGGTGATCTTAGCTGGCCACGCACGTTTTAGGATTGGTCACGCCACTAACTAGGCGTGGCCACTCCTGAATTATGCGTGGTCATGCCAGACCCCTAAAAGATTGGGCTTCCAGAGAAGCTTGCCAAAGGGGGTTCCTGACCTCGTGGTACCTCCAGAGGATTGTATGTGAGCAGGTAATGATCCTTGGACCTCCGTAGGGACCGTAAATGTGTCCCTTGTATGTCACAATAAAAATAGATGCCAACAACGCTAGCTCATTGCATCCAGTGACATGGTTACTTCTGGCCGAACTTACTTAAAGACGTCGAAGAATACTCTCGGAGATGCACAAAATGTCAAAAATGCAAATCATTGCGCCACTAGCAGACCAAAAAACTCCACCTGCTCGTCAGCACTTGGTCATCAAATAATTTAAATATATTATTTATGCTCATCAAATATTCAAACCAATTAGTTCTTCAGAGATTAGACCGATTAACCGGTTCAATTCCAATTTTAACTAGTTCAATCCCAATTCTATGCAGAAACTGTTCTCAGCTTAGACCGAACTGACTTAATGACCGCTTCATGATTAGACCAATCCAATTTGATTTTTAAAACCATGATTTAAAAGTTTTTAAAAAAAACTTCAGTCATTGTGCTCAATTCACCATCCTAATTATTAAAAGGCTAACTACTCATATCCCTCAAATAGGTATCCTATTCTAATTCCTATAGATCTGAATTATTGAAGTTCCCACATGACTAAAATGTGCAATCTTCTCATTTTATTCTATAACCAAAAAAATAGATTAGCCTGTCACATCATCACATCTCGGATCACCTCTATCAAATTTTGTCCTGAAATAGATCAAAACCACCCAAATTCTACATTATCAAATTGATTATCTTTATTTATCAAGCTGAGGCATAAGCCCCCAAATCACAAGTGAACTTCTTCCAAATCTTCTTCATTTTCCTTGCAAGTCTTTGCATGAACATTTAGACCAAAACCACAACGGAACTGTCTTAAATATAAGAATATAAGAATATCACTAGATTTAAATACAAAACATCAATTAAATAATATCAGAATATTAGAATATCATTGGTTTACTAAATTTACTTTTTTACTAAAACAAATTTTAGTTATCAAAACTTCTAGACGGGGAAGAGTGAGATACCTGAGAATTTTTTTTCAAATATGTAGCACTGGCTGGTCCCAACCTTGGCCTGATCTACCAGTACCACCAACAATAAATTCGGAGGCAAAGCAATTAATAGTAATAAAAGAGCTCCATAAGCCAAAAAAACAAAAATCACAACATCCCCAGTCGTTTAGTATACTGGTAAAAGAAAATTAAAAAAAGCAGAAGGCATGGTAAAAATCCACATAAAAATTAAATAAATGTCAGGTATATTCATTTGATAGATTTATTGAAATTTAGGATAAATAAATAAAGAAAATTGTAATACAAGTATTGCTCCACCCTAAAACTTAATTCCTTTTTTTTTTCTTTTGGAGAAGAAGAAGAAGATGATACAGATCTTTTCGTTGCTTAAGGATTTGCGGGTAGCTTTCTGCTGCATGGCAATGGCTGCTCTTGTCTCATCAATGGAGGAAGCTGGAAAGGGAAACGAATTATGTGAACCTCTAGAACATGAAAGAGAAACAAAAAGAGCTATGATCCAATTGTCCCACATAGGGTATGGTTGGCTTGAGAGAATTGGGGGGCAACTCGAATGAAGTTGACAAATTCACATTACTGGTGTTTGGTTCTAATGTGATTAAAAAATGATTAAATTTATTTTGGAATATATATATATATATATATATAT
>JXCR01136849.1:100134-118183 GCA_002079205.1 Phalaenopsis hybrid cultivar
ATATATATATATATATATATATATATATATATATATATATATATATATATATATATTCCAAAATAAATTTAATCATCTACCAAATCCTAATGGAAAAAACACAAAAAAAATAATACATTGTTCATATTTTACCTTATTTTACACTAAAACAAAACCTCCAAAATATTTCTAATACAATACATCATTCTAGCATTATATTCCTTTTATACAGTATCACTTTTCAGCAAACCAAAACAGCCCCTAAGTAGCTTCCTCCTAAATGCCAAACTGAAGAATGAATTGCCCTATAATTTTTAAAATAGTTTCCAATAGATTAGTATTATTTTTATTATTATTACTATCATTATTCATATTATTATTATTATTATTATTATTATTGTTGCATTATGATTACATTTATTATATTTATCTTGATTTATTTTTCATTTTTACTTTGTTTTTTTATATTTTATTGTGTTAGTATGTGTGGACTCTTTTATAAAATTCTCATTCCTTACATATATTTTTTTATAGAAAAAGATTACAAATTAAATAGAGGTGAATGGCTCCCACATCAGGAAAATGATAGTATCAGTCATGACTCCTCGTGATAAAAGAAGAAACAAAAATTATTACACATAAAAAATGAACGATATTAAAAATAAAGAATACCAATAATATAAGATACTAAAATTCCAACACCATCCTTCACATTAGAGCATAGATATCTATCAGGTTCAACTTGCTCACAAGAAGCTCAACTTTAGGCTTAAACAGTCTTTTGGTGAAGATATCCGCTTTGTTGAGCACTAGAGATAAATGGGATGCACATAGCTCCACATTAATCTTCTCCTTTATAAAGTGTTTGTCAATCTTCACATGATTTGTACGATCACACTGCACGGGATTTTCTGCAATGCTTGTGGTTGCTCACTGTCACAGTATAACTTTATTAAATAGTGTAAATTTCTCAAATCAATCTCTCAATGACTCTTTCAACCTGTATAAGAATTTTTTTCATATTATAAACCATTGTATCCAACTTCTCACTAAACCCCTGAAGTGTGCATCCATATATATTTCTTCCTCTAAGTCCTCGGTGAGGAGGCATTTTTTATATCTAATTGTTGTAGGGGCCGGTCAAGATTAATTGCAAGTGATAGAAAAACTTTTGTCGAGATAAGTTTTGCAACTGTAGTGAATATTTTTAAATAATCCATGTCACGGGTTTAAATAAATCCCTTGACAATTAATCGAGTCTTATACCATTCTAAAGTCATCAGAATTATACTTAATTGTAAAAACTAATTTGCAACCGACAGTTGTCTTTCTTTTATATTCATCAACAGATTCCCATGTGTTATTTTTTTCAAGGGTTGTCAACTCTTCGAAAACAGCCAACTTCCATCTAAGGATTTTAAAGCATCATGCACAGTGCTTTAAAATTTTCATACATGATAATTGTGAGGTAAAAACATGAAAAGTAGGTAAGAGGTTTTCATACGATACATGGTGGGACAATGTATCTTGAGTGCAAGTCTTTTTAGGTCAACCTAAGATTAGAATTCTAGACCAAAACCTAAACCAAAAGTTAATCAGATCATCCCAAATTCAATTTTTTCTACTCAGGTCTATGTTGGATCTTGTATTAATACCTACTTTATACCCACTAAATATTAAAATTTAAGCCACGAGGAGCTTGCAATTTCCCAACTTGGTTAGCTCAAAATTACAGACTCAAAATTTCTTACATTGCCTTTAAAATCATAGTGAGTCAAAGAGAGCCCCTTAGCATTTAGGAGGATGCCATCGTATGTGTGCTCCAATCGAAGATTAATATTACTTAATAATATGAGGTGCAAATTGAGAACGATATTAAGTATTTTACTTTTCATGAGATTTTCGCTAGAGATCCTGACGAGAAAGCCAATGTCAACTCAATAAGCCATAATTATGTTGGACAAACATATAGGATTAGACCTGAAGATTGGTTATGGACAAAATCAACCTACTCGTTACAAAAACATTGAACCATAACCCAAATAATGGGTTTAATTATCAAAACATTCAAGGATTTCCTCCCGATGTGGATAAATCAAGCAATAATCAGCTGATTTATGCTCAAAACAGCCACCCATACATCTTTCACACAAATTTTTCAATAAAGGTAAATCTAAATTTAACCAACTCATAAAGAACTAATGTTATATCAAGTGTATTCATATAATCATGCTTAAAAATCTCGCATAGAAAATGGCATGGCATGTGCAACAAAACAAAAAATCAGCTTGATTGAGATGATATCTTTATATTATAGTTACAACTTAAGCCTGATAAGCCTAGATACTTCTAACGAAAAATCTGACTTCCAAACAATGAGACGCGCACAGGACATGAAAACTTTATAACAAAGATCAGATTATAATTAGCCCCTTCAATAAGCTTTAACTCCAGATCCACAAGGTTTGTTTAACAACATAATGCATGGCTATTGACAAAGATTTGTCAATCAAATTGGGTCGATTATTTCCTCTGACTAAATATATAGGGTTCATAACAACCTAAGATGACTAAACTATAAGGCTTTTTATTGATTTAATCATAATTCCACACCTTCGTTGAACTAATAGCAGTATATTCTTTCCAATAATCCATATTGACGACATCAAAGAAAAATATCATAGAACTAAGAGATTAGTTTTGATAAAAAGTTCTCTCTCACAATTGACATGTGTAGTTAATCACGGGAACTTACATTAATGAGAAATCTCGAATAATATCGTGAAATCTTCATTAGAAGACTAAATCTCTTAGTGATATTCTATAATTTGTCTTCTAAAAAATCAACTCAAATTTTGACTTAAATAACCGTCTAAAAATTTTCAAAGCCCATAAAATAAAATATGCAAAACCTTATGGCCTTTGCTTATATCCACATGTTGATCAAAAGAAAAGAAAGGAGAACATATGAATGTTCAACCAATGTGTGACAAAGAATCAGCATGGCATCAATAATTACTAAATAATGAAATTAACACAATTAAAAGATGATGTCGATGACACCTCCCATGATATTGCAAATTGGAACAGAAGCAGTGAAGCAAAGAGTGAAATGATAGCTCTTTAGATTATCCGAACAACAACAACAACAATAATAATAATAATAATAAATCACCTTGTGTTGAAGCCTCGTTATGGTAGATATCAGTAGTTTATCTCCAATGATATGCCTCAACCTCTTAACAAGTTCAAGTCTGTTTATTTTTCTTCTCTGGTTAAAAGAAAAAAAGATCATCTATACAGCCCAAATGCCCTAGAGGATAAAACTAATGTTCAAAAAGTCACCTTGAATTCTTCATAATATTTATTGACAAGATCCACATCTTTAGCAGGAACTTTGGTTGAAATTGCAGCAAACAGCATTGAAAAAGGCATCCAAGGAGAAGTTGGCTTAGGGACTCTACCAAACTCTTGGTCCTTGCCTTGGGACTGGTTAGCTAGTATTACAAATGAATTATCATTTCCTTCCTGAAAAAAGAAAAACGAGAACTTAATGTATCTTTCTTTACTAACCCTATGCCGGAAAGATAAGCGTTGACACTTCTAAAAATAATGGGAAAACATAGCTTGAAAGATTAGGATTAACAAACGCATTGAGCCTACGTGAATTGCATGAAATTAGTAAAATTATCCACACAAAAAAAGGTAAATTTATTGCATTTCTGTCATAAAATTGCATCCCAAATAATAAAAGCAGACAAGAGACAGACCTTCAACAAAGGCGAAGGTCCACATGTGACCCCAGTTTCATTGGATGCACTTTCTTTTCCAAATAATAACTCTGCAGCAAAGATGAAGAAGAAAAACTCTAGCTGGAAGATTCATAGCATAGTAAACAGATGTTCCTAGTAAATCATTGAAAGTACCATTGGATTTAGCAGGAAGCTTGAAAACCACAATATACTCAGGGCAGATGTGGGTATGCTCATTCATATCCCATATAATATAATGCTTTGGAGCTTGAAGATCATCCACACCACTATCAAAACTGCCATCCGTAGGCTGAAACTGTTTAGATCCAGGATTAACAAGCTCCATGTTGCCCATAATGACGCGACATAGTATCATATAAGATAGACCATTTTCATCAACATCTGAATAGGAAGAACTGTGGATAGCAATCTATGAGTATCCCTTAACTCTTGAAAGCAAATCATTAGCAGCTTAAAGAAAGATAATAAAAAACTGTGAGTTAAATAATAATTATTTGGGGAATTTACATACATGCCACATAAGTTTATGTATTTACACAACTAACACTACAAGTTCAATACTCACATACATAACTGCCTTATAATCACATCAAAACATATGCATGTAAGAACGTATTTCATTTGCAAAAGTCAGTACTAGTGGTATTGTTGACGTGCTGTTAAATATTTAATTTTTATATATGTAAGAAATTAAAGTTTAGGTATTACATATGTAAATACATAAGAATTATATGAAAAGAAAACAACAGAATTATATGTGATCTGTAAATTCCCCTAATAACTAACAGAACAAGAAACACTTACAATAGACAATGAACATAAAATCTCACCAGATATTAGGATAGTTCACTGCTGCAAGATGAATCCCGAGACCATGTCTGCTGCCATGCAGAGGCTTCTCAATCCTCATAATGGCACGAAGTATTAAATCTTCTGCTGTAGACTTAGTAGCTGGAAGCCAAGCATAACGCACGTTAGCAACACCACGAAAATTTTGCGTTATCTCGATGTGCTTGAGAAAGCTACTAAAAAGAAATTTTCCAGATTGATCGAATATAGGAGCTCTTGAGATGCTTACTACTCCCTTCGAATCAACATAAGGATACATTCCAGAGAGAAAGAATCTCTGGACAGAATCAAAAGTAAGTTGGCTATCGACTGCTGCAGCTGCATTTTCCTGATCCATTCTAGAACTTATTGCATTGCATGAAATAGGAAGACAGAGATCATTTTCACCCACCACTTCGCCCATCAAATTCATAGGATCATTTTGTAAAATAAGCTTTGCATGCTTAGTCTGTTTATCCTTATGGTAAGGGTATCCTGAATTTGAGTTTTCTGAAGCGCTAGGAAAGGTATCCAAGCGGGAATTAAGTTCACGAGCACCTTTTGGTACACAAGGTGCACAGAATTCAGAGCTTATTTCCGGGAAAAAACATTTTCCATGCTCATCAATCCATGCAAGTGGCTTGCTGAGACCTGTCTTTATATCTATATGTAGCATACGGACAAAGTCAAATAAGAAATGTTGATTCTGACAAGAAACTTCAAAAATTGCCTTCTTCGCTTGGAAGTTATCATGTATCAGACCAATTATATCCGCAGCAAAATCAATCCAATCACTGTCCTTGTAAAATAGAAGCCGATGAGGCAAACCACTTTTCATAAAGTTGCGATAGTTTCTAACAGTACACTTTTCCATAGGAAAATATTCCCCAGCTTTAATCACTTCGCAGCACTTTAAACAAGCACTCTTGCATGGGTTAGTTACAAGTCCATGGTCATTGTCAGAGAAGTGAGGAGCAGAAGGCATTCTATTCTGCTTGGTTTTGTTATAAACAATTTCAACACTACTACTAATGCTTCAAGAATGACTCTTTAATTGCATGTGTTTGCATGTTCCTGCTAATATCCAGAATCTCATGTCTAAGAATGGCTTCAGCTCTGAACAGAAAAAGAATTAGAAGTAGTTGCCAACTATGCATCAAGCAGTCTATTGAAACAACAAAAAAGCAATATTGGGAAAAGAAATATCATCTGAACAAAAATATATCCAATTAAAAATTTACTATGAAGCCAGCTGACAAAAAAATTAAAGTATCCAAAAGGTGAACTCATTCACCCTACAACTATAAACCAACAAAATTAATATTCGATCAACATCAGCTAAATCTATTTGATCAAATACTTCGATGTAAAATGTAAGATAATTTTTTAGTCAAAAGCCACGACCTCTAGACAAAATCAAAACATCAAGATGTTATCTGTGGAAACCGTATCTGGCAAGAAGTAAATTATATATTCAACCAGAGAATTTGCGCATGTTTGGTTTGAATAATTGGAAGGAAAGCTAGCAAATTTTACCTAATAATTTTATAATGGATTTTGATTCCCATGGAATTAATAGATAATTGGATTTAATTAAGAAAGGGGAAAAAAATCATTTTAAATTGGAAACAATAATATAAAATATTATCGCTCTGACTCACATGCCACTCGCCACAAGAAACATTTTCATCAACCAACTAAGAAAAAAAATTCACCAATTATATTCTCCGCCGAACTAATGAGGTAAAAAAAAGATACAATTCAATTCCTTTTATCATTTTCATTACCATTTCCTTTGTTGCAATTCATTCAAATCAAAAAATGTCTTAAGATTAGCCTTTCTTGATGAAATAATTAACGTCTGTTTAAAGTTAAATGCATTGAATAAATCATTTAACTAAATATTAGTTATTTAATACGCTTCTTCAAGATCAACTTCTACAAATAATGTTATCCACTAACATAATTCTAGTCTAGCTTCCACCTAACCAATAAATGAAATATTAAATATCGGAAAATGATTTTCTGCACTAGTACTAAATATTACAGAGCTCAAAAAATGTAAAATCTTCAGAAAAAGTGAGATCTAAATTCATCACAAACAAAATGTTAGCCAAAAGCGAGTATTTGAAAACACACAAGAACAGAAATCGAACCACAAAGTTAAGTTAACATAACTGGTAAACATTTTCAAAATCCAGTGGATTTAAATGAACTCAGTTTGACATGATACAAAAAGATCAACCTAGAACATGCAAACTTCAAGCCCATCCTAAAATTCAAAGTTTACAGCATTTTGATACATACGAACCCACCCACTAGATCGGTCAGTGCTGGCGCAAAATTGATATTCTAAATTCTAATCATGTTTGAATGATGATGCAAATTCCATTTTGCACAGGCTTTCACTACCTTAAAGGAACCAAATAAGAAAGTACACGATCCTACTAAAACATATAGCAAAGCTCATGCCAGAAACATTTGATAGAACCAGGGCAAAAAAGGAAAAAAATGCATGTGATGACTACACTCTTTGCTAAGAGCTTTAATACCAGAATTTCGCAAGAAAGACTGGAAATATTAATAAAATAAATTCTTAACCACTGATGGGCTATATAGATTTCACATAAATATAGTGAAATACTTGAATTATAAATCTCTCATGAATTATTAGAGCTCATCCATCCAAGGTTTTAAATTATGTAAGCTTAGATAAGGAAGAAGCAACATATGGCATGTAATTTGCTAGTGATCAGGAGTATATTGTTAAGAAATAGGATTGGAGCCAACCCCATCTCACCTAACCTCTCTCTCTCTCTCTCTCTCCATATAAATATAGCTATATAAATATACATATAAGGTAGGCAACAGAATAATGAAATCCCCAGAATACCATTAATAAATAACTTGCAAACAATGGATATACACATACATCAACTTTGACATTTTGGAATCTCCATCACAACTAAAAGCTTCTTGTCCAAGAGAAAGTGCAGCTTCTTGTTGTACAAATAAATCTCTATTTGCATCCTCAAAAATGGAAAGTCCATTCAAAATTCTCAACATCAATCCTTCTTCATTAGTCATCCCAATAAACTATTATAGATTTTTTTAAATGATGATTTATATCTTATCAACCAATGAGAGATGTAGCAAAGTTGCAATCAATATAAACACAGCGCGGTCAAAATAGAATGAGGAATAAAAGTTGTTTAGCTAAGAAACATTTAGTTTCAATTCCTAAATCAAACCAATGGCCAACCCCAACACACCAACACTTTATAGGTGTTTCCTTAGTAAAGGCCATTCCAGAATTATTAATCCCTGGATTTAGAGATTTAGGAATCAAAACTCTGCTAATCTCATCTTGACTCTTAAACAATGTCCAGCCCCACCTCTTCCAGTCCCAGTTCTTCCTTGTAGTTGTACGATAAAGCCCAACAGAAACTAATAATGCGCTAGCAAAATTACAAAATTGCAGTTAACTACATAAATCTAGCACCCAAAGCATTATTATTTACAAATCTAGCACCCTCTTTTGTCCATTTTTCAAATTGTCACTCAAATTTCAAAATTTGTGATCAACCAAAAAAAGTTTTCATTTTTATCAAATTCTCAATGTTTCGATCGTGACACACATGCATGCATCAATTCGGTAGTTCATAACATGGGTGCTAGTTTTGTAAATAGCAATGTTTCGAGAGTTGTGTAAGTAATTATCCCATAAAAACAAACACTACCAAATACTTATGGGGTGTTTGGCTGCACCCAAGATCAAAATCATAGCACCCAAAACAAACACTCGAAATATTGCTATTTATGAGGNTCATGCTTAGTCTGTTTATCCTTATAGTAAGGGTATCCTGAATTTGAGTTTTCTGAAGCGGTAGGAAAGGTATCCAAGCGAGAATTAAGTTCACGAGCACCTTTTGGTACACAAGGTGCACAGAATTCAGAACTTATTTCCGGGAAAAAACATTTTCCATGCTCATCAATCCATGCAAGTGGCTTGCTGAGACCGGTCTTTATATCTATATGTAGCATACGGACAAAGTCAAATAAGAAATGTTGATTCTGACAAGAAACTTCAAAAATTGCCTTCTTCGCTTGGAAGTTATCATGTATCAGACCAATTATATCCGCAGCAAAATCAATCCATTCACTGTCCTTGTAAAATAGAAGCCGATGAGGCAAACCACTTTTCATAAAGTTGCGATAGTTTCTAACAGTACACTTTTCCATAGGAAAATATTCCCCAGCTTTAATCACTTCGCAGCACTTTAAACAAGCACTCTTGCATGGGTTAGTTACAAATCCATGGTCATTGTCAGAGAAGTGAGGAGCAGAAGGCATTCTATTCTGCTTGGTTTTGTTATAAACAATTTCAACACTACTACTAATGCTTCAAGGATGACTCTTTAATTGCATGTGTTTGCATGTTCCTGCTAATATCCAGAATCTCATGTCTAAGAATGGCTTCAGCTCTGAACAGAAAAAGAATTAGAAGTAGTTGCCAACTATGCGTCAAGCAGTCTATTGAAACAACAAAAAAGCAATATTGGGAAAAGAAATATCATCTGAACAAAAATATATCCAATTAAAAATTTACTATGAAGCCAGCTGACAAAAAAATTAAAGTATCCAAGATGTGAACTCATTCACCCTACAACTATAAACCAACAAAATTAATATTCGATCAACATAAGCTAAATCTATTTGATCAAATACTTCGATGTAAAATGTAAGATAATTTTAGTCAAAAGCCACGACCTCTAGATAGAATCAAAACATCAAGATGTTATCTGTGGAAACCGTATCTGGCAAGAAGTAAATTATATATTCAACCAGAGGATTTGCGCATGTTTGGTTTGAATAATTGGAAGGAAAGCTAGCAAATTTTACCTAATAATTTTCTAATGGATTTTGATTCCCATGGAATTAATAGATAATTGGATTTACTTAAGAAAGGTGAAAAAAATCATTTTAAATTGGAAACAATAATATAAAATATTATCGCTCTGACTCACATGCCACTCGTCACAAGAAACATTTTCATCAACCAACTAAGAAAAAAAAATTCACCAATTATATTCTCCGCCGAACTAATGAGGTAAAAAAAAGATACAATTCAATTCCTTTTATCATTTTCATTACCATTTCCTTTGTTGCAATTCATTCAAATCAAAAAATGTCTTAAGATTAGCCTTTCTTGATGAAATAATTAACGTCTGTTTAAAGTTAAGTGCATTGAATAAATCATTTAACTAAATATTAGTTATTTAATACGCTTCTTCAAGATTAACTTCTACAAATAATGTTATCCACTAACATGATTCTAGTCTAGCTTCCACCTAACCAATAAATGAAATATTAAATATCGGAAAATGATTTTCTGCACTAGTACTAAATATTACAGAGCTCAAAAAATGTAAAATCTTCAGAAAAAGTGAGATCTAAATCCATCACAAACAGAATGTTAGCCAAAAGCGAGTATTTGAAAACACACAAGAACAGAAATCGAACCACAAAGTTAAGTTAACATAACTGGTAAACATTTTCAAAATCCAGTGGATTTAAATGAACTCAGTTCGACATAATACAAAAAGATCAACCTAGAACATGCAAACTTCAAGCCCATCCTAAAATTCAAAGTTTACAGCATTTTGATACATACGAACCCACCCACTAGATCGGTCAGTGCTGGCGCAAAATTGATATTCTAAATTCTAATCATGTTTGAATGATGCTGCAAATTCCATTTTGCACAGGCTTTCACTACCTTAAAGGAACCAAATAAGAAAGTACACGATCCTACTAAAACATATAGCAAAGCTCATGCCAGAAACATTTGATAGAACCAGGGCAAAAAAGGAAAAAAATGCATGTGATGACTACACTCTTTGCTAAGAGCTTTAATACCAGAATTTCGCAAGAAAGACTGGAAATATTAATAAAATAAATTCTTAACCACTGATGGGCTATATAGATTTCACATAAATATAGTGAAATACTTGAATTATAAATCTCTCATGAATTATTAGAGCTCATCCATCCAAGGTTTTAAATTATGTAAGCTTAGATAAGGAAGAAGCAACATATGGCATGTAATTTGCTAGTGATCAGGAGTATATTGTTAAGAAATAGGATTGGAGCCAACCCCATCTCACCTAACCTCTCTCTCTCTCTCTCTCTCCATATAAATATAGCTATATAAATATACATATAAGGTAGGCAACAGAATAATGAAATCCCCAGAATACCATTAATAAATAACTTGCAAACAATGGATATACACATACATCAACTTTGACATTTTGGAATCTCCATCACAACTAAAAGCTTCTTGTCCAAGAGAAAGTGCAGCTTCTTGTTGTACAAATAAATCTCTATTTGCATCCTCAAAAATGGAAAGTCCATTCAAAATTCTCAACATCAATCCTTCTTCATTAGTCATCCCAATAAACTATTATAGATTTTTTTAAATGATGATTTATATCTTATCAACCAATGAGAGATGTAGCAAAGTTGCAATCAATATAAACACAGCGGGGTCAAAATAGAATGAGGAATAAAAGTTGTTTAGCTAAGAAACATTTAGTTTCAATTCCTAAATCAAACCAATGGCCAACCCCAACACACCAACACTTTATAGGTGTTTCCTTAGTAAAGGCCATTCCAGAATTATTAATCCCTGGATTTAGAGATTTCGGAATCAAAACTCTGCTAATCTCATCTTGACTCTTAAACAATGTCCAGCCCCACCTCTTCCAGTCCCAGTTCTTCCTTGTAGTTGTACAATAAAGCCCAACAGAAACTAATAATGTGCTAGCAAAATTACAAAATTGCAGTTAACTACATAAATCTAGCACCCAAAGCATTATTATTTACAAATCAAGCAGCCTCTTTTGTCCATTTTTCAAATTGTCACTCAAATTTCAAAATTTGCGATAAACCAAAAAAAGTTTTCAATTTATCAAATTCTCAATGTTTCGATCGTGACAGACATGCATGCATCAATTCGGTAGTTCATTACATGGGTGCTAGTTTTGTAAATAGCAATGTTTCGAGTGTTGTGTAAGTAATTATCCCATATAAACAAACACTACCAAATACTTATGAGGTGTTTGGCTGCACCCAAGATCAAAATCATAGCACCCAAAACAAACACTCGAAATATTGCTATTTATGGGGCATTAACATAAATCTAGGACCCAAAACAAACACTACCAAATACTTATGGGGCATTAACTTAAATAGGATTTAGTAAACCATGTAGATCCGAAATTATCAAATCCAAATGCATTAAGATTAATAAAGTCAAATACCCATGAAATGTTGGCAATGGGATAGCGACAACCCGCAGGTGTGTTTTCTTCCGCCCTTAAACCGTTAAATCCAACAAATAACCGGATTTAATAAATCAAGGATTTACTTCAAAAACGGGGGAAAATTGGTGAGGTTTATTAAAGCTAATTTTTTTGAGTTTGGCTGGATTTATAAATCGGGCAAAACTTCAAAAAATAGAAGTGAAATCCTGATGTAAATCCTGTTAAAAGTGCGTACCAAACGCAGCCTCAGTTTGATTATATATCTATAAGAAAAACAATGAACAAAGAAAAATGGATGCTCTCATGCAGGTCCCATCCAACTTAATTCTCCACTCCAAATTAGCCATCTAACAATAAAAAAAAACAAACTTTAATTGCTCCACCGAACAATTTTCCTTGCAAAATTCTAGCCCTAACCCTACCCAAGAGAACAATATACAAAACCATACACTCAAACAACGAACTCGGCTCTCAGCCAATTCCGATCGGATCAAAGAGCTCAAAACCCGCATAGGGTTAAAGAAATGGATACCAAAACAATCAAAAGATAATTAGAAAAGCATGAGCTATATACCTCGAGCCATCATACATGGAATAACTCATCGATCGAGGGTGGGCTCTCTCTCCTCTTGATGAACATACAGCAGAGAGTAGAGAACAGGAGAAGAGCCGAGGACTCCAGAGGAGCGGAAATGGGTACATATATCACTAGAAAGTCGCCTTCTTTTCTTTCTTGCACAAAAAGTAATGAGGCGGCACGCCGACTTTAGAGATTCGACGGCCGGTATCATTCGATGACGATGGCGGCGGTGATCTGACGATCCATCGTTGTGCATAACTGTTCTTTATAGAAATGTGAAAAATTCTCTGTTGAATTTTTTTTTTAGAACTTTTTTTAAGAAAAAGGTGTGTGAAACCCACTTTATAGAATGAAAAAAATAAATATCATACATGTAGAAAATTTACAAGAGCAGACTAATGAATTATCATCTTAATGTTATACAAAAACACACCGTACACTCAAGTTAATTAAAGAAAATTAAAAGAAAACACGTGAATTTTTACATGAAAAATTATGAAAAGAGGAATAAACTGCAAGGTCAGAACTAATTGAATTGATCCACTATGAATAGTGAGTATAAATGTTTATTGTTCTTCTAAATTAGAGAAGATGGATTACAAAGTTGATCATTGTAAATTTACTAAGTTGTTCATTGATAATAGTCGTAATATGGCATTAATGAATATAGTTATTGGTGTTAGCAGATAGTAAAGATCGTAGTCGATTGTTCTGTAAGTAGTAGTTCGTCATGAATGTTATAGATGATGGTTGTAGCATCAAATTATTTTATAGGTCATAGTTGAAAGAAGTGACAGTAATTGATTTTGTGGGTTGTAGATGATTGTTTCAGGAGTGTCGGTTGGTTACAAATGTCGGAATTGAGAGTTGCACAAGTTGTGAGTTATGTAGGCTATAGTTGGTCACATAGATCATAGTGGTGATTTGTGACGGTGTTCGTAGACAACGTATGTTGCAAATTACGGAGTCGGGAGCTACAAGATTTGTGGACTGCATAAGTCGTATTTGATCACGTAGGTCGTAGTGGTAAACGATGATGACATTCGTAGGTCATAGAGGCCGGAGTCAGAAGCTCCACTACTTGTGGACCACGTATGTTATAGTAGTGAACTTTGATGACGTTTGAGCTGCAATGAGAAAGCTTTGGGATTATATAGAAAGTCATCATCTTCGAGGTGCAATGTTACATTGTCTTCGGGAGGCATCGTGCATCCAATGTGGGGCGCATTGTTACATCATCATCGATGGGGGTCATTGCAAAGTATTTGAGGCGCAATATTACACCATTTTAGGAGTGTGTTGTTACACTGTATTTCGGTTGCATTGTTATATCTCCTTCATTAGGTGTCGTTGCACCTTATGTAGAATGTGTTGTTACACCGTCATTGAGATGTGTCGTTGCACCATGTTCAGAGCATATTGTCACACCGTCTTTGAGATACATTATCGGACTATATGCAGTGTATGTTGTTCCAAAGGATGCCTAGTGTCTTTGTCATTTGCCTTGGATTCCGCAGTACACATCGTGATTCCACGAAAGGTTTCATTGCAACGGGTCAAGGGCAGTCGACGTTGATCTACGGTAGGCAGTGGCTCCTGGTTGACAGTGGTTAACGACTGTAGAAGTGGGAGGTATTGTTGGATCTACGGTGCAAAAGCGAAGTTGGACTTCAGCTCACCCTCCAAGCTTCAGTTTTCTCTCGTTTCAAGGTCACCCCCCTATACCTCTCAAGAGAGGGGGATAAGACTTTTATTTATAGAGTCTAAGATACAACTCTCAGCAAATAAGGAATGAATTTGAATCATTCTATCAGACACCCAAGAAAGACTCCCTTAATTGGATAACATTCAGTGAATATTTGAGTTTCTTAAGAATGTCATAATTGAGTGATCTTGTGCTCGCTGAATCTGTCTTTCGGAGATGCTCGATTCGAGTATAATCTTGTCATTTTTGACATTGTTTAACCATCCAACTATGAACTAAAACTTCTAAAAACAGTTTAATTGCTTAGTGCGTGGTGGAATTGACTCATAATAGACCAATTTAGATTTTGTTTGGTTCATCTCGTCGAACCGATCAATTTGATTGTAAGTTTGCTGAAATTGAAGTTCAGGATAATTTTTAATTAAAATTTGAATATTTCATATTCAAAAAATTATCTCGAGATTCATGTCGGATGATGAAAATTTGTTGATGGGTATCAAAATATTTCTTTGTATAAGTTTGCTGTAACTCTTGGGAAAATTTCACCATAAGACACACAAAAAATATAACTCAACACAATAGTAAAGGACTCCCATAAACATACACAAAAAAAGAACAGTTTATGACCACGTAAGGACAGTGCTTCCAATAAAAGTTCTCCAGCCACAAAAGCATCAACCAGCCATGGAACTGAACTTCACATTCCCGAGGAACAGCACCATGATCAAGCAAGTTGAGATGAGCTCTTCAAAAAGAGACCAATTCCAATGAGAACCAAATTAAACACATCTTTCTGATGGGAGATATCAACTAAAAATTAGACATGTCAATCTAACTAAACTACTAAGGTTGTCAACTTAGCCAACAAGAAAGAAGACTTCACCTTAGTATTATGTCCTCTATCCACCGAGTAAAGGGCAATCAAAGAATTAATAGAAATTTCCTTGACCTATTATTTGCTACTACGCACTCTCATTATCTCATTCTTTGTTTCCCTCTCTTGTTTTATGTTTTATTCTTTAGTTGTGATTCACATAACAGATTCAGATTCAACATCCAAAAGAGTGCGGAAATATTCTGTCGGTTTGGATGAATTGATTTTCAAATTGATCAAATCGATTGCAACTGAAATTCAAAGTTCGAAAAACTGGACCAATCAAAATTTTGATAAAACCAAACCAAATTTTAATTCGGTTTAAATGGTTCAACCATAAACAAACCCAGATTTACTTGTTAGTTGGAGTGCAATTATGATAAAGATCATAAATTTCATATCTTATATGTACAATATCGATTTGAATTTATGAATCCTAACATTAATGTTGAATTTTTTTGCTTTCGATTTGTCCGTTTTGATGAAAATTAAAATCGAACAAGTAACCAAAAATCGAATTTTGAGGTTTCTAAAAACAAAATTGATAACCAAATTAAATCAGCCAATTTTTTTTGATTTAGTTCCGCGTATCGCTTTTGACCAAATAATGCACACCACTATTCCAAGGTGATGTGAGATAACTTATAATTCATGATATAACAATAAGGTAACTCTACTGAGATTAAATGATGCTTAGTTACATTCCTTATATCCCCCCTATGACATATAAGAACTTTGATCATATTAAAAGGAAAAAGAAAATGATAAATAAGACAATTATGTTAAGATATCCTAATATAAATTTTCAGGCTGTTAGGCTAAACTTAGGATTTACTAAATAAGATTAATCTAGATTTCTTAAATCCAATGATGTTCAATCCGAAATTATATTTGGAATGATTTTATGTAAATCTATATGTACTGTTTAGCATTTTATTTAAGGATTTAATACTTTAGCAAGCGATCCCCTTAAATTCGATATCGATGGAGGGATTTAGATGAGTTGAAGCCGTGTTTGGTGGATTTACATTAAGGGTCTGTTTGGGGCAGCTTGTGCGTTTCATGATAAGCAGCTTATGTAGAAACATTCTTTGCGGGTCGACTGCAGTGGTCTACCTGCGGCCTGTGTTTAGTGTAAAAAACTCTAACGCTGCACTTATAAGCCGCCCCAAACGGGCCCTAAATCACACAAATCTTTCTTACAACAGCCTACCAAACACCACCTTTATCTCATAATTTTTTTAAAAAATATTAAATAATTGTCATAATTACATTTGAAAAGTAAATAATTTTTGGCATATTTGTTTCAAAATCAACAAGATTGAATCTTAAATCGAAGGACATAAACAAGCTCCATAATTGCTAAAAGCTCAAAATGTTTATATCTAGATACTCATGTACCACTACTCATTCTATAACTTATTAGTAACTATTACCAAACACTCTGCCAATTGCTAATCATTCAACATTCAGCTGGTTATGAGTACACGGGAATAGCCTACCAACTAAGCAAAAGCTCTTTTTCAAAACAAGTTGGATAAGTTAGTCTATAAAATAACCAATAGGTTATATAAGAGGTGTGAGTATGATATAAAATTAAGTCTTCTTAACACAAAATATACATAATTTCAAAATTGGTTCTTTTATAAATGACAAACATTAAACATATTGGTTCAACAAATTATATTCATTGTATGTGACACATTACTATTTGTAAGAGCAACATAAGTAAATTCTTGTTTTGGTAGTTGAGTGTTGTCACTTATCAAACTATCCCCAACATCTCATTATGAGCAACACAACAGTGTCAACCGACTACACCATCACGTGTTCATTACTGTACAATTTGATTGTAATGATTTTAACTATTCAAAACATTAACAAGCTTCATATAACTAATTTTATGATTTTTTCTTTTGCAATTGATTATCGTTTTTAAAGAGAAAAAAAATAAGAAATATTATCACATCATCACCATCTTTGGTAGCTCGAAAATTGAGTGTGAATAATCTAATCAATCTTATTGATGATATTTAGATTTGTCATGTTTTTGTACTTAGTAGGTCTCAAAACTTATAACGCATCATATTTAAATAATTACACAAAAACACTAGTTATGATAGCCATCATGAAATCACCACTACTAATTGCTTGGGTTGGTCATGACCCTACCTAGGGTATGTAGTTGAATCATTTAATCACATTTCAATCATCGTAATAATCCCATTTATGCTCTTATATTCTCATTGCTCAACTCACTTCCAATAGTTTACTTGCTTGCACTTTTTATCAACATTGTCCAATTAAAGAAGGTACCTTGCAACAACATTGGCTATTGGTAAAAGGTGTGCCAATTAGACGGCTGCAATGAACCTTTTATATGATATAAAAGAGGGCTTTTACCTACCAACTGCTCAAAATATTAAATATAATATTTTAATAGGTGAAAACTTAAACATAACATCGTAACTACTTTTTTTTTTATTATGATCATCCTCCTAAGCCTACACATGAAGTTTTTGAGTAAATTTTTTGGAGGGTTAAAATGTTATATTTAAGTTTTATGTGGTTAAAATGTTATATATAATTTTTTAGGTGTTTTGTAAGAAAGTTGATATTTTTAAATACCAACCATTCAAAGTATTAAATATAGCATTTTAATCACTTTAAATTTAAATATATTATATTTACCATTATTTTCATTACAACCAACCTTCTAAACCCACTCATAATATTTATTAGTAAAAATTTTGTTTTTAGACATGTAAATACATATAAATTGGATGGTATGTATGTAAATGCCTCAAAAATTCAAATGTACTGAAATTTATTATTTATATAACTTTGAATTCAAAATTTCTTAATAAGATTATCATTTTATCAATATATATATATATATATATATATATATATATATATATATATATATATATATATATATATATATATATATATATATATATATATATATATATATATATA